>PDGT01000011.1:1908609-2169423 GCA_003671415.1 Megathymus violae | reverse complement strand
TTAGTTTCTTCATCAGTCCTACAAATTTTGTAATTGTCATGTATAAATATAATTTTGTTCACTCTAATTGGACTCAAGCGAGATCTTTTCGCTGTAATTGTCAACCCAGCTACTGAAAACACCCTCTCACTCGGTGTACTTGTAGCAGGCACACAGAGTAAGAATCTAGCGAGTGCTGCAATGTTTGGAAATGCATTTTTCTTACTATTCCAGTAGGATAATAGATCTCCATCCTTAGGCTCGTTTGGATCAGCTGCGGTAATATATCGCCAACACTCCTGTTTTTTTGGATCATCTTGAGTTCCCTGGTGTGTATTGCTATGTTTCTTTGACAGTTTGTGCAAAAACGATGTGTCAACAGCATTGCTGGTTTTTTTTTTATGGCTTGAAGAGCCGACGTAAAAGCGGACGGGCCACCTGATGGTAAGTGGTCACCGTCGCCGTTGTCGTTGACAAAGGCAACACCAGGGGAATCGCCAATGTAACGCCGGCCCTGAAGGAGAGTTCCTTTTACACCTTTTTTGAAGAACCCCATGTCATTGCGCACCGGGAATACCGAGGAAGGAAGCTCATTCGACAATTTGCACGTTCTTGGCAAAAAAGATCTTGAGAATCGGACCGTGGTGCTTCTCCACAAGTCCAGCCGGTGTGGATGAAACTTTCTTCCTCGGCGAATGGTGTGGTGGTAGAAAGGTGAAGTAGGCACCAGATCAAACAATTCCTTGGAGCACTCACCATTGTAAAGGCGGTAGAACACACAGAGGCAGCCGATTTCCCTCCTAAGACTTAGGTGTTCTAACCCGTGAGTGATTTGTGGATCGTTGACGATTCGAATCGCGCGTTTTTGCACGGCGTCAAATGGGCCAAGCTGGTATTTTGGCGCCCCTGCCCAGAGGTGGGAACAGTACTCCATGTGAGGCCTGACTTGTGCTTTATAAAGCATCAGCAGGTGCCTCGCAGTGAAGTACTGCTTCGCCCGGTTCAGGACGCCAAGCTTTTTAGAGGCCAACCTGGCCTTAGTCTCCAAATGACACCGATACTGTACGTCGCTCGATATGTCAACGCCCAGAATACCAACACTATTACTAATGGTGAGCGCGGTACCCTGGAATTATGCGCCATGACAAATGGGGTTTTCTTAGCGGTAAACGCGCAAACCTGTGTCTTCGTGGGGTTGAACTCTACTAGGTTGAGTCTACCCCATTCTGAGACCCGCTCCAGAGAGGCCTCGACTTCAGACACAAGTTTAATTCTGCTATCCTCCACTTGTGACCGAGAGGATTTTGCAGGGCCTGTGTAGTAAGCATCCCCAGTGCTGTCATCCGCATAACAATGAATGCCACTAGCGTGCTGTAGCATATCATTGATGTGCAGAATGAACAGTGTAGGGGATATCACAGACTCCTGGGGAACGCCAGCATTTATAGATTTCATATCTGAGCAACAACCGTTGACTACGACCTTAATATGTCGCTCAGATAGAAAGCTGGCTACCCAAATGCATAGCCTCTCGGGAAGACCGTAGGATGGTAGCTTCACAAGAAGAGCTCTGTGCCAGACCCAGTCAAAGGCCTTAGCGATATCTAGGCTGACTGCCAGTGCTTCCCCGTTGCTCTCTAGGGCCTGAGCCCACCGGTGCGTGAGATACACTAGAAGGTCACCAGCTGAGCGGCCATGGCGAAAGCCATATTGTCGGTCACTAATCAGCTGGTGATCCTCCAGGTATCTCAGGAGCTGCGTGTTAATTATACGCTCCATCACCTTAGCAAGCAGGGAAGTTATCGCTATAGGCCTGTAATTAGTCGGGTCGGTGTGGTCGCCCTTTTTGGGGATGGGATGAACAAGGGCAATCTTCCACGAAGACGGTACAATTCCTGTGGCATAGGATAGCGAGAATAGGCGCGTTTAGACGGGAGTCAACTCGGGAGCACACATCTTTAACACCACTGCGGGTATACCATCCGGCCCACTCGACTTCTTAATATCAAGGGACTGAAGAGCTCGTCTGACCGATTTTTGAGTGAAGTGTACTTCCTTCATCGAGCTCTCACACCGCGGGATATTAGGCGGTGTGGTCCCCCCGTCATCAAGAGTCGAGTTGGCAGCAAAAAGGGTGCCAAGAAGTTCGGCTTTCCCCTTTGCCGTATGGACAACGGATTCATCCGGTTTGCGCAGTGGTGGAAGAGATGACCGACAAAAGTTGCCCTCGACAGCCTTGGCCAGCGACCAGGATGCACGACTCCCGGAGGGGTAGCCGACTAGCCGCTCGCCAATTCTGCCGATGAACTCGGCCTTCGCCTTGGCCATCCGCCTCTTAGCTGACCGGGAGGCAGCATTAAGCTTTGTCTTAAGCTCTGGGGCTGATGGTTCCTTACATGTGTACGCTGATTTCCAGGCCTGGAAAGCAACATGTTTATTGTTCGTTGCTGCAGCACACGAACCGCTGTACCAGGGCTGGTTTGTCCCACCGATGGATACGACAGAATTAGGGATAAAACATTCCATACCCTGGCGCATCACATCGGCTACTAAATCAGCGCACACGTTTGGATCCCCCGAAGAAAAACACAGCTGCCTCCTCCTGCTCTCTGAGTCCGTCCCAGTCTGCTGACCCACAGTGCCAAACTTGACGCTTACTTGGTGGCCTGGGGTCCTCCTGGCGCGCCAAGGGTACAACTGTCTTTACCAAGCAGTGGTCGGATGATCCGAGAGGAGCCCCGACCATTACTTGGTAGTTACTTGGATGAGAGGTCAGCAGAAGGTCTAACAAAGAAGCGGTATGGGTCTCCACATCAGGCACTCTGGTGAAGCCAGCAACAACCTGAGTGAGACCGTATGCCAAGGAGAAGTCGTAAGCAGTTCTGCCGGCAAAGTCGGTGGTCCTGGACCCCAGCCAGTCCATGTGGTGGGCGTTAAAGTCACCCAAAATCACCAACTCCGCCGAGGGGAACTGCTCAAGCACCTTGTCGACCGATCTTTGGACATGCTCAAATAGACGTGTTGTCTCCGCGTCTCCGCTATAGGACCTATACAGACAGACATGCGTAAACACGGGTGTGACCTCCAATGTCTACGCGCGTCCACAACACCGATAGGTCCTGGTCTTCAAGGCAGGTCATACGGCGACAACAGATATCATCCCTAACGAACATACATACCCCGGCACGCCGTACAAATGCGTGCTCTAGCCAGGGTAGTTTAAATAGGACGTATCGTTCGGTGGTGATATCTGTGTCTCCGTTAAAAAGAGCAGGGCCGGCTTTGCTGTCTCAAGATGGTGGTGGACAGCATTTAGGTTGGTATGAACTCCCCTGATGTTGCACATGTCAACATTTAATGTGGTAGGAGGGTCAGGGGTTGTCGCTGGTTTGAACCTATTCTTTTTATTTGACTTGCCCATAGTGTAAATAAAAAAGGAAAGGTAGGACATGCAGTGATCTATTGGCGACCCCAGGTCAAAGTTTGGCTTCGTGGTAACCGTGCAAACAAGGGGGGAATATGAGTTGCTGGCGCGGCGGACGGCAGGGCCCCTGATCCCTCCCGCGCGTGAACTCCAGGTACCACTCCGGTCTCTTACTCCGGCACGGAGTTCACGCAACGGGATTATGCGCCGGCTGGTGGGACAGCCTCCCAGACCAGAGTTTAATTGTGTTGTCTGGGTTCGGGTCCCTGTACTGTCCGGCGGGCGGCCTGCGGCAGGTTAGCCGTTTCATCAGGTCTCCCTGGCCGCCGCGTCAACACATCACGTCTCCTTGAGCAACGGAGCCTAAGAATCCATCGGACCCGGAGATACACCAAGAAATCACCGCATAAGGATGAGGATGGGTGGGAGAGAGGGGAAACTGGTTTTCGAGTCCCCAGCCGGAACACAAAGAATCCTTTGGCGGCTGACTCAAACTCGAAGGTGGTAGCTTACCAGGCGGGCCCCACAGAGAAATGATAATAATAGTAACGATATTAATAGACCATTAATATCATTAGTACAAGCACAATCCCTCCACGGGCCCTACCACCAGCAGGGTACCGGAATCAGTCGCCTCTTACGACACCCATCCGGCGTGGGATTGGGGTTAGTATTCTATGCCGCCCCAATACGGCCAAAAGGTACTGCTACTTGTAGTATCTACAAAATCATGATCACCTAGGTTATTACTGTCAATCACTTCTTTAAAGTACGAGGAAAGAAAATAAGTTCTGTTCATATTTTGGCTCTCTAAGTATATATCAATTTCTTTGAGGGTCATAAATAGATTATCTAAAAGTGCAGCTGCTACAATCGCTTTGGTAACCGGAAATCTTTTGTTGATCTTTGTCAACATATTGCGTTTAAGACGTAACACGAAACACGAGAGAAACATTCATTGTGCATGTATTCTGTGATGATAAGATTTGGACGGCTTCGCGAAAGCTTTTCAAAAATATTAGCAGATCTTGTAAAAGCATCCATTCATTTTGAGTAATTTTAAGCTCTTCTTGGCCAATCTTCCTCAACATGTTATTTATAGGTTACACACTCAGTTACTCAAGTTACACACGTGGATCACACTTTCTAACATTTCTAAGACGCTGTGCTAGCGAGTCGGAGTTGCAGTTTTGATTGTTGGACTTTGCTTATGTCTTGACTTTGATACTGATGGCGAAATCTCATCTTCAACTTCTTCGCCGAGTCCGGTTTTCATATCATCTTCATGAATGGGGTCACCTTCGTTACTATCTAACATTTCTACGATTCTATCAACGGTGTTCAAAAACTCTAGCTGCATTTTTTCAGCTTCGACCTGTAACTCTGGCGCGCGATACCTCACTGTCTTTACAATGTTTTTTACATTTTGAACAACTTCTGCAACTTCCGGTACCGATTTTAAACCATCTACAGTCACAAGATTATGTAATGCATGACCAAGACAAAGGTGGTGTGACATATTTGCCAGTGAAACTGCTCGTTTCACATTTCCCCCAGCATCGGTAACAGCAACGATCTTTTTCCCATCCAATAGGAACCTCTTTTTTATATCTTCGATCCTTTCCTTTATTTTTTCTCCGGTTTTTCCCCCATTATTATTTCAGTATTTAGTGTCAAAGCCTTTAAATTGAAATCTGCAAAAATAACAGTTATATATTTAAAATCAACCAACAAAGCTATTCTATTTCAGCTTTATGAAAAAAATAATTTGATGTGACAGATCAAGGTATGCAATGGATGTTTCTCTCCCTAGTTATTGATATAATTATAGTTTATAGTATAGAATACGGTACTTTACTAGGCCGTTAATAAAATTTAAAACTCATATCGCGATATTGTACATGTTCAATGATATATTATTAATATTGTATAAATTTAGAAATGTTTTGTAATATGGAATAATGATAAATTAAGTTTTTCTACTTATATCGTAGATTTTAACTTTTTTACCTGACGTTAAATAATGTAGTGTAAATGTTATATAATTAAGTCGTCGGAATTGATCAGTCCACAAGTCAAATGTTATGGCAAAGTACTGAGCAGCATGACTGGAAATGATTTCCTTCACTTTGCCCAACATAGACTCATATACGTCTGACAATGCAGAGCCGCTTACAGTGTAGCGGGATGGAATTTCACTGTCGTTTACAATTATGTTATATTTCTGAAATAGATAAAGCTTAAGTAAGCGTCGTCAAATCGAAATCAAATATAACTCACACATAATTCACAAGAAGCAAAATAGGTCACCTTAAAAAATCCACCATGCCTTCATCAGAAACAGAATCGAAAGGAAGTAAGGATTTGCAAAACCATACAGCCAAATCTCTAGCAAGAAGCCATTTGTCATGTCTTGAAAGCATGTTTGTTGAGCTACTTATTATAGCAGGCCGTTTAACAGTGAAGAAGTTTTTTAAGTTAGCTTTTTCCGTGTTAGTAAGCTCATCTCGAATTTGGTGATCATCCCTCAGATGACGTGTCAAATTTCCAGTACTGACTGTTTTGCTATAACTTTTTATTTTAAGACTAGAATAAACATTATTGTAACGTTTATTTAATGCGCAATACAAAATCCACATCAACACAAAATCACTTCACTTTTTATCGAGAGGTTACGACCATAATATATTTAAATGATTATTTTTTATATTTACGGAGCAAAATAACATTAAATAAAGCTTACAAGCTGTTTAAAATTGACAGGCAGGTATGTGTATTGTCAGAATTGAATGTTAAGGTTAGTTTGCAAAATCAACTAAATTAAACTTTTATACTTACAATCCAAATTGTATATCTTCGTTCTCTTTTTTTACCGCAGTCAAGCATGCTAAGCAGTAAACTTGATCAGAATTAATGATTTTTTTCTTATTTTCTTCAGTATTCAGTATCAATTGGCCAAAATATTTCCAGCAAAAACTGTTTCTAGTTTTGGTGTCGTAAAATACATTTACTTTGCTTACACTTGTTTTATTTAAATCCGTCATTTTACAATCTGATTATGATTCAATAAAATCACAAAAAACAATATATCCTCACGTCACACACGCCGCGTGGCAACTGGCGGCGGCGTGGCGCGTAAAAGCAGCGGCGCGCCGCCGGCGCGGCGCCCATATCTATATTTATTATGAAATTTTACAAAAAATGGAATGTACGGACATAGAGGCACTACAGATTTATATAGCACTACACATTATATTATATTTACAAAAATCCCTACCATAAGAATAAATAAAATATTGTTATATATTTTTTTTTATTATTTCACAAACACGCACTCACTCTAGATAATGCGGTAAAAATAATAACAATAAGAACAATATGAAGATAAAAAATGTAACTAACAGTATAGTTCTGTTCTTCCGATATGGTGGCAAATTTTGATCCTCACTCTGTATAACTACACCTAGTAAATATTGTTTGTTCTCAAACCGCTGGCAACTTTGATAATCTAAATCCAATTACACTGAATTGTTAAGTTGTGACGATTACTGCCTTTTTCAAACTGAATAAATTGTTTGAATGTTTATTATTTTTATATAGGTGTACCTATATAAAATAACTGTGAAAACCCTAAAAATGTGTTAATTTACTTGTATGTGTAAACAAAATGGTAATTTAAAAAAAAATGTTTTGAGAATTATGTCAAATGTAAGAATCAGTTGCTATGTAATATTATTAGATATGTAAATATATTTTATTTTAAACGAAACTTAAAAAGCAGAAAAACACAGTATCAAGATAGATTAAAGAAAGTACACGAAAATAAATGAAACAAAAATGCAAATAACGAATTATTCAATTGTGTACATATATACACCAGAAACAATTTCGTTACATAATATATCGTTTACATAAACTACTGTTTGAATAGTGGCCAAAATTCGACCATATTCATTAATAATTCCAACTTGTTCTTAATAACTCTAAAGCTCGTGAATAAAAAAAAGGACAGAAGATACAAAGTTTTCTTTTCCCGAATATAGATTAGGGCAGAAACAGATTAATAGAAAATGAGTCCGTCAATGTTCCGTACCGCTTGTAATACTTACGATAGATAACTCACGATTTGACGCGTGTCAAAACGCGTTCTAATGGACGATCGAAGCAAGCTGTCAGAATGTATACATCAAAATGTAATATTTTATTCGTACCAGTATCTAATATAATAACTGTAATTATTTTTGTAAGTTTAAATAGTATTTATTTTTAAATTATATTATATATCTGTGCAATCGTACATAAGAATGTGACTTCTGAACGACTGAATCAACTGAAGTCACTAGCATAAACATATTTATTAATTACGATGGTTCATGCTAGGATTCGTTAGATGGCGCTAAAGTAATTAACTACTTCTATGTGTAAAAATAATATTTGTTATATTTAATTGAAATATACTTTAAGACCAAACCAAACTAGCTAGTATCTATAATATATAGTCAAATAAAAAAAACATACAGCATTTAAAAATAGATCTTTCAAAAGGAAGATTTAATTATTAAAAGGTATGGAGGAAACTTAAATAATGAAAATGCGCCTGAAAGAAATCCAGCAACAATTGTTAAGACAGAGAGAACTTTTTTTTATGTAAAGATATTGCTTTTCGAAGCGAAGCGAGCTTGAACTACAGTGTCGAATGTAGTATGTAGAAGTAGAGTATATGTGTATTAGTAGATACAAAAAAAACACATATAGAAAGTTTTACGTGGAAAGGTGGAACGGTCCCTAGCGTTGCCAGTTTATCCCTCATTGTAACCCGATAAGATATTTATTGGGGTGCATTGGAAAATAAAATGGCTCCGTGGCGGTTACTCCACGTCGCCATAACCCGTCCAACCGTATTCTACATTTTTATTTTGTCAATATTTAATGCGATGCCCAGAAAGATGTGTGCTACACACCGCGGTGTCTGGACGATTCGCGTCTGAAGATATTGACGTAGCTTGTTGCGAATGATGTTTTAAAATGCAGTCTCTAGCAGGTTTGTGTATGCTATACTATAAAATAGGGGAACACATATTTATTGTATTTTTCTTGGTATAATTAGTACATAAATTCACAAATTTCGCAGTTTTTTCATAATATTAGTATAGATCCGTTATGGGCCGTAGTTTTAACGAAAAATGCTCTATTAAAAATATTAATGATTCAGCATGTAGTATGACTAAATATCATGAAATAAATTCTACGATTAGGTTAAATATTAGAGTAAACCAACAAAAATGTTTTACATTTTTCACTGAAAGTGTACTATATTGTTTAGTGGTTTTTGACTGCAAAAAAATTATTCTCATACCGAATATTAATGGTGAAACAAAAACAAAAAACGTATCTCAAGATAAACCCCGAGAAAGTATATCCTTTTCATGACCTCTGTGTCACATCCGCTGCATACATACATTTACGGCAATCGCTTAGCAAACGGTATAAAATATTGTTCGTCGCCAATATCCGAACTGGGAGCACCGGCTCCGGACATAAAGATACTCGTAATGGTCTGGCTAAGGTCAGAAAAACGTGAATTGTGTCATGTCACCTTGACTATTTAACCAACGGTAATTCTAAACTTGGTTATTAAATATCCTGGACTTGTTTGATTGTAACTTGTAATTATGTGCGTATTGCAAGTGATTAAGTGGGTTAATATTATAATACATCGATGCAGGAAACCTCGTGAGGTAACCTTACACACGGACACGGGTAGTGCAAATAAACCAAGTTATGTCAGGTTTGCGCCGGGCCCTCACCGGGGGCTGCCACCTTGTCGTGGTGGGGGGGCTTGCGTATCCTAATGATCCCCGAGACTATACGGCAGAGTCTTGATTCATACCGGAAGTCGAAGGGTGAAAGATCAGACTAAGAGCAGCCCAGGGAGTATGTTTCTCCAGGTGTCCCTCTGTTAAGTAGAGGGCACACCGGTCAGAAACGCGGTGTTGTGTTTCGGGCCCGAAAGGGTCCGAAATAGGGCAGTAGAGCGCTCTTGGTGCCCGAGAGCGCACTAGGCGAAGGCGGCCCGTATAGGCGGGACCAACCGTCGGGGCGTCACGGTTGAATGGGTCAGCGATCCCGTGGCGCCCCATCAAGACGATGAGGGCCCCGCTGGGTTTTAGTGGGTATTCTGGCACGTAGAGGACGTGCCAGGGAGTCCCACATACCCGCCGCCTTTCCGCGGCAGGATGCGTAAATGCATTTCCCAGCGTTAAAAAAAAAAAGGTTTGCGCTGGGCGAGCCGATACACTAGCCGCGTCGCTCTCGATTTAAACACTTTTTATTATTTAATTTTTTAGGTTACTGTTTTTTTCTGTGATTATAATAACACATACTTAACAATAAAGTCGAACCATAATCAATTGATGATTATATTTTTTTCATAAAGAATTGTATAATCCGAAATAATATCATATCCGTAACAATAACCAAAATATTATACGTATCGTTATCCATATCCAGATCTGAAATTTCATATCCATGACAACCCTACTTTGTAACGGGCAACTTGGTTCCATCAGTGGGACAGTTGTATATTGTGATGATGTCAAATATTTCTAGACACATTAAGCACTGATATGAGCCATATGGATAGTTTTGCATCCAGTATCTAACCCAGATAGCCGTATTAGTCTGCCGGTACTTATGCATGTCTGTAGTCTCTTACTGACATGGCTAATTACATTCTTACATTACATTCTTGTAGAATCAACAAAAAATTGGAAAATATCTTAACTCAAGACTTATTGGTATAATTTACCTTCAAGTTACGTGTCTGTCTGTTCCGTTGACATGGCTTTGTGATCTTGCTTGGTTACAACTTAATGTTAACGCTCTGAATACATTGACTTGTTCTACTGT
Source organism: Megathymus violae (assembly GCA_003671415.1). Classification (NCBI taxonomy): domain Eukaryota; kingdom Metazoa; phylum Arthropoda; class Insecta; order Lepidoptera; family Hesperiidae; genus Megathymus; species Megathymus violae. Next base: position 2,159,111 of record PDGT01000011.1, on the reverse strand, counting down.
TACAACGCTATTAAATATCACAAATAAACAGCTGTTTAAACGAACACGTTGCTTAAGCGAGCGTCGTATTAATTGTACACTAGTCATCGGTTCCATGGTGTAATGGTTAGCACTCTGGACTTTGAATCCAGCGATCCGAGTTCAAATCTCGGTGGAACCTGATGTTTTGATGGGTTCACCACCAATTAGAATTGCGTTTCAAATGTTAAACAACACTAATCATCGGTTCCATGTTGTAATGGTCAGCACTCTGGAGCCTGAACGATGAATGTCAAACATCGATTCCATGATGTTTTGTAAGTAATGAAACTGTTCACCGAAATCTAATTCGGAAATAATTTTTCCACTGAATATCTTCGTAAATATATGTATAGAATGCGACTGTGACAAGTCAAAATCGTGACATCAAATCATTTCCGAAAAAAATAATATAAAAGTTCATAATCTTGATAAAGCTCAAACTTAATATTTTATCACCAGGTACCTAGCTTAGTATTAACATAAGATTTTGAAATTGTTTCTAAATTAAACCTACCTGCATCTATAACGCAAAGCGATAAACGGAGAAAAACATATTTTATTTATCTAAAGATATCTAAACATTGTTCTTGTGTATCTTTTAAAGGACATTATAGGTCAATGTAAAGGTTTATATGTGACGCGGGGGATTTCCTACTGCAGTGTATGTGGATGGTCGTTGCGAAATTAACTTCATCAGTTTGCCATGAAAGTGATATTCGAACATGCATATAACGTGATACAAAAAATGAAACCTTTTTAACTTGTTTTGATCACTGCTATGATAAATAGTGATAGTTATTATGATAATGTTTTTAGCATTTTAATATTATAAAATAAAAAAGGGACTCGCCCTTAAGGGCTTAAGCCCTTTTACGGAACGACATTATATTGATCTTCTATAGAGTGACCAATTATGGAATTTGCTTCTTTTATTTGCAATCTGCTGCGACTGTAAGGATTATAGCAATATGCCATATTTAAATGCATTTTTATTGTTTGTGATAACATTAAAAAGTCAGGTTCCACCGAGATTTGAACTCGGATCGCTGGATTCAAAGTCCAGAGTGCTAACCATTACACCATGGAACCGATGATTGATTTGGACTATTTAACATACAATACTAAGGTTAAATTATTAATTTTTACTGCACATTTACACAGCTGCATTCGGTCCAAATTAAAATTGAAATAAAGACATAATAATTAAAATACTATTGAGTTTAGGTTGTCATATGAGGTTACGTGATGTATGAATCTACAAGCTGTTCATCAAGAGCTAAACAAATTCACTTTCTTGTCTTAATTACATTAATTGTTTTATCTCTGTGACAATAAATTAAGAGGATGAGGGTAGAAGATCGCGGGGTTTCAGTGCGTATGCCTCGAGTCCCACGCACCCGGAGGAGTTGGATATAACTACTAATAGAAAAAATGTTTTAGGTAGGTCAATTCATTGTATTCCATTGTACATTATTGTATTTTAGAACTAAGCATTGAGCTGATAACCAGTCAATGAAAGATATTATTAGTCGCAAACAGCAATTAAAAACCAGATGTTATACTTTTACGTTTATAATGAATATGGGCATAACCGATAAATTATTAGATGTTATTTGATGTTGAGTTGTAAAAGCCACCTTTGGGTATGCGTTTACAGACGTTTCCTTCCAGCTAAGACGCAAGCAGAGTCTCAACTTTTGGAACTGGCTTACCGACTTGCAATTGTATAATATTTAACTACATACGTAATAATACCTTGCACAGTTCTGTAAACTGTTATTAAGGACACATTAAGTAGGATTTTCTAAATTTTAAAGTTAGCAATTTGGATTTGAGACGCTTATCGATAATATCTTTCAAACAATGCATTTAAAAATAATACTCCTGAAGAACAAATAAAAAATGAAAATAACATCAATAGTTAATAATAATAATAATAATAATTGATAATAGTGAAAGCCCCGCCTGTATGGACGGCGCGGTTTTAACTGGCATAACTTGCCCAGATACCTACTGCCTACTTATGATGTAGGAGTAATCAAGAGGAGAGCGAATAGATGAAGTAAGTACATTCAACATCTTAGACTTCATCACAACTTACCATCAAGTGGAATTGTTGTAAATCATTAACTTGTTTTCTGTAAAAAAAAAACCGAACATTTTCATTCCATATGTAAAGTGATTGTCTTTAGGTTCTCTTTTATTCTATGAGCGACCCTCCCCTCTTCTGATGTCCTTACTCTCTTATCTTACCGATTGATCACAGAATCGATGCGGTAACCGCTACTGTTTCTAAAAGTTCATCGAATGTAAGCACCCCTAAAAACGCCTCAGAGATGAACTTTCAAATTCAGATCTGGTGTGAATATTTAATGTGCGACTTGTTCAACTAACCATCAGTCTTGTGGCGCAATATGCTGTCAGTGACGGGGGACAAATCGTTTTGTTTTTCAAATGTCGGTGAAAGGAATAGAGGTTTGGTTTTTACGAGAAGGGAATGTTATATTAAGTTACATGACTGTATGCATACATTTATATAGTCTTTGACGTAAAATAAAATGTTTGGGATTGAGCGAGGGAAACATAATGCAGTCGCAGTTTGAAACGTGTATTTCAACGACTTTGTCAATTGAATCCATAAATGTGAGCGTAAGTATGTTACATTTATGATTGAATCAATCAAATCAATTGGAATGTAAGAAGGGAATTTTTGCAAGTGCAGCCAATCTTTCTTGCTCCTGGTACATCCTCCTGAACAAAGGTCAAGGGTATGTTGTATGGTCTCCGTGGACGACAGTTGGTCAAGTGGCACTTCTGCGCCTTTGTTAACTAGAGATAAAAAAAGAATGACTTTGTGTCGGTAGTTGGATGGGTGTCCGCTAGGGTTCAAGACTGTTGTAAAATAATTCTTAATCTGCTCTTTCATAGATCCTGGTCAACTGCTGATTGGTCAGTTGTGATGTAGTGTCAACTTACTTAGGATACGTATAGTGTGTTTTCAACGTCAGAGTTTGTATTGTTAAATGTAATTTAGTGACTAGTGTTCTCCCAATAATAGGTATGTAGTACTAAGTATCCAACAATAGTAATAGGTACTCAAAACTTAACGACGACTAAGGGGTCGACGACCACATAGCCCAGATGGTAGTGATCGTGCCTCCCGAGCGAGGCGTTCCGGGTTCGATTGCTGGTCGGGGCAGAAATTTATGTGACAGATAAATGTTTTTTCTCTGGTCATGGGTGTTTGTAATGTCATATTTGTGTATGTCTATGCCACTCGCAACTCAGGGAATCCTAGTGTGGGGGTTTGATAGCGTTTAAGCTACTAATAATGTATTGTACTTTTTTTTTGCTTTCAACATGAACATAGACTAAGTCTTACCAAGGTGATGTTTAAGGTTTGTGATGATAAGGTTGTGATGGGGCAGTTTATGGAGGACGCTACCGGTATGGTCTGTCCGCAGTTGACAATAATGCCGCTGCAATTGGTTGGCGCTGACACCGGAGAAAATCAATCAAGGGTTGTCGCGAACCATCTACGTCCCTTCCATTTGGGTTTACCAAACTTTGTGGTCTTATGAGGACATTTTTACAAACCTGTTATGAGTTTTATTTGTGATCTAATTTTTCTAATTTTATAAATAGCGAGTAGTGATGTGATAACACAATTTTATACACATTGGATAGCAAAATTTGGCGAAGTTTGTAAATTTTCTTTTAAAAATTATTCATGGGACACAAATTTTAGTACGTTTGCATTTGAGTTTTGCTGACGATAGTGTAATGACCCTATACTATGTATCGAACCCTTAGAATGAAAGGGTTTTAACTCAAAAATTGCAATTTATGGGAAATGACGAAGAAAGTTTTCAAAAACGTATGGTCTTGAGTAAATTTTAAGAGACTGATGTATGAGGTTTTCCCTTTTTCCCTTTCTCACTCATAATTCGGGCTCTTTTTCACCATGGGGTTTTAGAGTAGGCTTTTTAAAGTAAATTTATAGTAAAATCTGGAATTTCAAGAATTTTGAGTTAAGTCACTCTCATTCTAAAGGTGCGGTATGTAGCCAGGGATCCCGGTTTTGATTTTCGGCCATTGACAGATATTTTTGTTTTCATTGTGTGTATATTTCAATGTATCACGTGCTATGTCCACGCAACCAACGACACAGGTGTCCCAGTGCAGAGGTGTATAATATACACTATGAACTTTAATTAATATTTTTGCTGTGGAGTATTTGTATTTTATGGTATCTATGTATCTATGTACAGGTTTGGCCCCGTTACAATTTTATTAATAGAATCGAGTTAAGATTATAATAAACATTTACCTTTATATTTTTAGATTATATTTTTAGACGCAAGATAACAGATTTGAAAGAGTAAATGGTCTTGCCTTCAGACTGAGGTATTTGCACCCTTTTCCTCGACAAGTATTTACGACCAAGACACCGAGAGTACGATGAAAAAAGTTTTCAAACTACCCACTTTTCATTTCAAACGTAATCTACCCGCTGAACAACAAATGATCTTTGGACCTGACTGTTTCTTTACGCCATTATTTTTACTCACTTTGTTTTGTTTTTCTCCAACAATGAGGAATTGACAAAGGGTTTGGATAGTTAACTTCGTTTCATTTGACTTTGCAATTTGTTTTTTTATCCTACAGAAGAACGAGGAGCTGTATGGTCTGGTCGTAATGAAATAAACATAATTGTGCGGGATTTTAATTAAAGAGGAAAATAAATGTACTTAGAGCTCAAATTACTGTGAAATAGTATTTTACGAATTACAGAAATTTTATTTGTGTTTTAGGTGCAATAACCTCACTGGCTGGATTTTTTGTTTTCTGAGAATTCATTAAATTAATCTTATCTATGGATTTCCGTGGCCTAAATTTATTGGTTAAAATTTTACGAATATTGGAGACCGATGTTTTCCTTCACTGAAGTAGAACATGTTGGAAAAAACATTTATTATCGTTATGTACCGGAATGGAACACTGAACTTTTCTATCTCTAACTACTAGCCCTTAGACCTAACGTTGTGAGACGAGAAAAGAAACCAGTATTTGGGGTATATATATTTGAGTTTAAGGCGATTCCTTTGTGCTTGGAGTCCTTGAATCCGTGAGTTCATATCAACTTGACTATTTGTGTTGTGTCCTGTTGATCAACGAACGTGGTAAAAGACTTAGATTCCTTTCCTAGGGGTCGCTGAGCATTGTAGCACCCTGTTTATTTATTTATTTACATAATCAAACATATTACAGATATAATCACCGCAGTCCCCACACTAGGATGCCCTGTGTTGTATGTGTTTTAACAAAAAATAGACGAAAAAAAAAGAATATTCAAAAATGCAAGTGCCATTGAAATTTTTCAGACAAATTTTACAGCAATAAATACAATTATACCATATACTAAGTAAAAGTTTAAATTTAAATTAAATACATATTTATTAATTATTTCTTTAGGTAAAAAGTATTCTAATTAATTTTTAAATTAATTTCCACTACCTATCCTCTCATTGACAAGGAATTGTTATGTTATATTTGATGGAAAGGTTCTTTAACATCCTGGATATGTACCACCTTCATTCTGAAATCGATCGAGAAACGTTTCTCATTTGTTTCAGTCGCTGCCGGAGCCAGGAGAGTTACTTGGCCGGCAACGCGTCGTAGAGTCCCCGGAGTCACAGATGTGATGCTATAAAAAATAGAGTAAGAATTTTTTTTCGTAAACAAGTGTATTCCGTGGATTAAGATTCTGTAGCGGATAGTAAAAAAACGGATCCATACGTTACTTATCGTGACGCGCAATATCGAGGATGGGATAAAAAAATCCTTTCATCGTCGGAGCGGGGCGTAATGTGATTGCGCTCAGGTGTGTACATGGGGAGTGTATTGCTAGAGAGAACGTGGTGATAAAATGTTGCTATTGATTTACCTAGTGAATGATTAGGGTATGTGTGAAAACTTTTACATCACATTCATCATAAATATATTTCATATTTTATAGCATAAAAAATAAGCAAGGATGTAAATGTGACTTTGAATAAAAACTTTTAAGGTGCATGCTTAGCGTAAATCCCTGTAATTCTGAGAAGAAATTCAAGTGAGTTAAAAATAATGTCTTTTTTAGATGGTTAAGACATAATTTTCCGGTGATTAAGGTGATCATCGATCATCAAGAGGGAGAATCTATTAGTTGAACAAATCAGGTTAGTATTTTAAGATTTTTATTGAACATAAACAAGATAACAATATTGATATGTTCGTAAATTACTGCACAAGCGTGTCGCAGCAGATTACACCCATCCTGGAACATGAAGGAAGAATGTTCTATGTTAGGAATAAAAATATTATATTGTTATTATTTTCCAGAAATTTGTGCATCCATGTGTATGTAATTGTGTGGTGATGTGGACGTGCGTGCGTGCTCGAGTGAGTATAGAATGCATTCAACTGATTTGAACCATCGCAAATAGTTTTTGTGGCGTTATTCATGTTCTTTAAATTTTGTAATTCAGTTAACACCTCACCACACCAGTTCGATTAGCTGTTCTCTAAAAATGATTTCTCATTACTTGCATGCAATCGTATGTATCCATTTTGCATCAAAGCGAGTCTCACTACAGAGATGTGAATGTGAGAACGTTTAATTTTTTTAAACATTTTATTTTTTATAAACTCAACTTGGATATAATTTAATAATTCATTTTTGGTAGATACATTGATGCACATAAATTTTTGTTTCCACTCCGTTAATGGGATCCTTGAGAACAGCTGTGGGAGCGGCATTTTACAGGCGTCGATCAGCAGATCGGCTGCTGTATAAATCATTTGCTGTCGCGGGGTATTGGATTAAGATTTGGCGGCGATGTATTGGAGAGCTTCATCTCGCGAGTGACGGCATGACGGTGTACTGCCAATTTCCCAGGAGTGGAGTCAGTGGCGGAACTGTATCGAGGTGCGCAATTACACTCAGGTACATACAATGTTTTAACAGTGAAGTAGCGACGTGCCCTGCTACAAACTTTTCATACGTATTTTCCTTTCAGTAATTTTATTGTGTACAAATTAATAAGTAATTAGGAGAAACTGATTTACTGCCAAGGAACTGGAATAATACTTACTTTTTAGAATTGTTCACTGAAAGAATCTCATTGTTTTAGTTTGCTGTTACACAAAAAAACTGTTTTAAAACACCTTCTTAACTCCTCAATATAAATATGCAAAATATGCAATCCTAGCTGTTTTGATGTCACCGAGTATTTTAAATGTCCTATGAAGCCTAAGTATCCTCGCAAGAGAGGCTACCGTCTACGAGCTTCGTTGAGGGTTACCATTAGAAGCCAGTCGTAAGAGTTGTGGAGTTTACCAACTTTAACAGCAGTCCCTAACGTAAACTCTGCTGTGTACTATGCCAAGTACTATCAACATTATACTGGATCGTACAAGGCCCGTAGCTATTCATTATAGAAGGGATTTGGATCCGCTAGGGCACTTTACCAGGGGGGGAGTCTGGCTTATAGGTACATAGATTATATAGATGGCGTTACTTATAATGACATAGCTGATAAATAGGTTAGCTTAGTATAAACCTTGCATTCGATTCTATACTATCCCACCGTTGGGCTCAAGTCTCCTTTCAACGAGAAGGGTTAAGACCATTGTCCGCCTCACTGATCAAGTATAATTGGATATACTTTTTATATCTTTGAGAAAATCTTAAAAAACTCTTAGGTATGCAGACTGCAGGTTTCCTGACGATATTTTCCCTCACCGAAACAACGGATAATTAATTTGTAATATGTAACATATAATATCAAAATAAAATTGCATGTACGATTCGTACTCGAGCCTTCCACGCTGGAGGCCAATGTTCGAACCACTAAGCTACTAATGTGTATGTGTAATGTGTTTCGCTTGAATACACTCTGCCAGGACGCGCGTAAAGATGACCGAATCCATTTGAGACGTCGCGAAAGTGTATCTAGTTCCACAATCAGCAGCGAGCCGCAGTACCGAGGAGATTAATCGCATGACATCGTTACCCGGCCCGGATATTTGAAATACACCCGGCAACTAGGAGTTCAATTAACGCACTCCGTTATTGATGGTGTTCCGGCGTCCGATTAAACTCAATCCGATACTCCGCGCCGGCGCGTCTCCACCGACTGGTTAAGGTGTTTGGTCAGTTAATTATGATTAATCTATAAATATACCTACTGTAAATTGAAAACTCACGTCAAGGTGTTGTTGTGAACAAATGTGATTACATAAACTTAACGTGTAAAAAAAAGATGATTACATGAAAGACAACACCGGTTGAATATTAGTTTAATGTGTAGCCGTAAGTGCTTTCTGTAATTGTGAATAGGAAAAACCCTTGAGATTTTGTTGCCGCTTCTTTTACATGATCACCCACGGTAGGGATTTGTTGAAGCGATTGCGTAGGTTGACTATCGAAAGTGTTTGTAAGAATCAACGTTGAATAAATTTGGTTTCGTTTTATTTATTTATTTAATATGTCATCTATGTTTATGAAAATCCCATACAATCCGAGTGCGTATTTGATAAATTTTTAATTATGTGGATGAAACGATTGTCGTGCGTAGTGTAAATTAGCCATTGTGCTAATATTAAAATAGGTCGATGTTATTCTAAGACTTTCATAGACGTTTTCAATAAGAAAAATCACTTCCTTCCTTAATCCTTTTTCGTTTCAATAGATCCATGTGAATGGAATGCTCTTTGACCAGAATGAAATTGTAGTTTGAATACATACATCATATATTTTTTTACATATTCACCAATAGCGGCGTATTAACATAAAAAGTAAATAAATTTAATAAGTACTTAATACGGTAGTGTTTCGTGCTCCAACTAAAAAAAATCTAATATTTGATAACCACCTATTTTTAGCAGCTTACTCTCATATTCAATTGAATACTTAAACGTAATTACGAGTATCGTCGACGTCACGGCGTAACAAAAGCGAGACAATTAATTTAACGACTAATCCCCGATCAAAATGACTGTTGGCACCCGCCACCGGGCCCGAGCACGCACTAATTGCCGGCGAGAATTCGATGCAATAAATCACGGACATAATATAACTGCGCGTCGTCGCGTCGCTAAGGAATGCACGCCCCGATGTGCCCCACTTTAACTGTCAGGTGCCGGGCCAAATTTTGAATTTGAAATTCGAACGCCCCTTGGACAGAAACGAATATCGACGTATGTCAAATTTCAAAACATACGTAAAACACGTTGAAACTTATCCGGTGCTTGTGCTTATAACTGACCTAAAGTTGATAGCGCTCCACAGCTACATGAAGTTGCTTACAGATCTAGGTATTGCTTCTCAAGTCTGAAACAGAACACCGATCAATCATATCATTTTTAAATGTGGTTGGCCTCAGTATTTTTAAAAATGCATGTTCTCGCATCAATAGAACGATACAAAATAAAATAATTACTATCTGTTGAAAGATCGTCCAAAAAATTCAAAACAGTTGTTGAGTTTCTTTCCGGTTCTTCTGAGAAAAAAACTAAGTCGGCAGTATCTAAGCTATTCAACAAATGTTTGCAATATTTGGAATGCTTACTATTAAGAATCTACGGACTGACCTCTTTAGATGACCTTATCAGATATGAACATAAGGCTGCGTCAACTTCATCAGTACATCAATTCAAAAGTTGTTATAGTTCACATGATAATAGCAATCTTTACGTCCGAACAGTGACCTAGCAGTGGTTCGAAATAGTGTAAAAACTAAATCATATTAAAATAACTTCATATGCAGACGTTATTTAACATTTTACATATATAAATACATAAAATTTATCCGAAATAAAACAGTTTTTTTAGCCACTGATTCTTCTTAACGTTTTATGGCCGAAATTTACTCTTTTATAAAACAATTTGGGGAGCATACTAAAAATTCTATTCTAAATTCAAATTGCTGCTTGGAAACGGGCGCGTTCAGTACATTTTCGCTGCGTTCCTCCCTACGGGTTATTTATGAACAGTCACTGAGCTATGTAATAATCTGAGGCGGGATTTAATTTGTCGGACTGATTTCACACTAGAGTGCGAGCGAGATAAAATACTTCTGGATGTCAGGAGTGAGAAAGAGACGGGTGACGGGACGTTGGGATCGTTAGCGGTTTCAGCAGACAGGCAGTAATGGAAAATCGGCGATGCGAATTAGGAGTTCTTTCTGGCGAAGTAAATAGAATAGGATTTGTTTGTGCGCCCAGATCCTCGGTTTTCCTTCGCTGACATGTTGAAGAACCGTTTGGTGATTTGTGCGAGGTTTTGTTGAGATTTTCATTGGTTTGCATATGTGATGATTACTATACCTTTCATTGGCGTTAGAATATGAATTGCACAATGGTTTCAATTCAATTATGAAATGTTACTGCAACATTCATACATTAGTTTTAAGTTTGTCGACTTCAATTAGTTTATTAACTTGTTTGTTTTTCTTGAGGTCTATGAAACTGAACACAGTTTTTTTAAACCCTTATGTGAGTCGTGCCGCACCCCGTCGTATTTTATACTTTGCAGTCTAACAGATTCTGGATCCCGTATCTGGTTGTCGCTGGAAAACAGTCATGAAATGGTCAGAGGGACCATCTCCAAATGCTTCCGCGGGATGGATTTGTTTTCTAAACGCATTCAGTGGGGTATTGTTGCGATCTCCTACATTCTTGGAGATGTATAAGGCTGAAAGCTTGTGCTATTAGTATAAATTACTCACAACCAAACAATTAGCACCACTATATGCTCCTACCTGTCGCTCTCTCCATAGATTCTGAAATCTGATTCATGCTAAATTCAAAGCCGACTGGTTGAAACACATTGAACATCTATTCCTTAAACGAGTACGTGACTTAGTAATCAGTTAGTTATACATATAAATTATACTTGTAAGCGGTAATGCACGATTTTTATATTCTATCCCAACATTTCGATACAGTTAAATAAATAATAATAATGAATGGGACTGATTTGACGGCGGAAAACTCTTGGTTGCTGACACTTGACACAATCTAATGACAGATAAATATGTCATCCTTGTGTCACATTCGTTTTCCCTTTTTTAAATATATGTATATATTTTATATACCCACTAAACTCGGGATCGTTTTCTACTGAACTGTATTTATTATTACGATGATTTTTAACATGGCCTCTTTTTATTATACAAAACATGTTTAAAACTGTCACATACCAAAGATATTAGAGATCTTCCGACATATCAACAAACGTGAGGGTGAATTTGATTTGAGGAAAAATTAAGTAGATTTGTGATTTATGTACCTAACAAGTTGTTATGGTGTCTTTAATCCATCTATACTCGTCATCGCTACCTATATATACCGAGTATATAGGCACAACTACTGCACACATATTCAATAAACCATTTGAATTAATATGTCACATTAATTGCTGCACGTAAACCCATAACCCATGGCTAAATGAATATCTAGCTCATCTAACAATCGCGTTTAAAGCTGATACAATGGTGCTTAATCCTTTTGTCGGGAGACTACAGGTTGATTAATTAGTGTTAAACAATGTAATATGACCATTATAAGGTGAACAGTGTCCCCTAAACAATATCAACCCGCTTTGTGTGCAGGGGGGAATCTCTGTAAATTGGACGGTAGTCGTAAAACCAGCGTTAACTGACCCCTCGCTCCTGAGCAATTTGTAAGTAAATGTCAATGTTGAGTTAATTGGTTGTAGTCGACAGACGGTATCAGAGTAAAACAATTAAGGCTGGTATTGAAATCGATAACACTTAAAGATGTCAGGTAATGTTGTTGGTTATATATAATAATTATGTAGACTTATGGTTACAACTAGTAAAATAATACTTACATCAGTAGTTTCTTGTAATGAGGAAAGAAAATAGTATGAGCATAAAAACCGTTGTAAGATGCATAGAAAAGTTAGTCGCAAATGGAAGATCAAGTACGAGTGTGTGAACAATAAATATTTACGAAATTACAGTTTGTCTTATATAATGTTGATAGAAACCCCGTTTCTGTGTCCGGTACAAATTTATGAACATTATAATTTTATAATAATTTTTTTCTGCGTTTATATTTTTAAGATAATAACTTACAAAAAATATAATGAGCAGATTTACTATTGTAAATTATCACCGTAATAAGCATTGTCATGTGTCTAAGAATAAATAACTACAATTGCATGTGACATGTCAATAATAATAATAATGTTACATTGATAAACACTTTTTGAGCTCAGTTTCATAGTCTTGCATTGCCATGTTACAAGGAAGAGTATTGCTCTTTTAATTCATTCAGGCGCAGTATAACTGCTGAGGGCGTTTTAAAGCGTTCACAATACCAGAAACTTTCTCTCGTAGCGCCAGGTCGGTCTAGTTTTCTCCTCTTCATATGCTACAAAAGACCACTTCACTTAAAGAAAGCAACTTTTAAGTCCCGATATGTGTAAATGTTTAAGTAGTCCACCTTACATTGTCGTTGAGCGTAACATGAACTCATTTATATTACAGTCAAAAAGCCCCGGGCATAGCATTTTAGTGTTAACTAAATGGCAAAGACAGCCTTTATAATTTTATCATAACGGTCTCTTTGTCCGTCGGTATGTAACAGCCGTATTCTAAGCTGTAAAAGTAATGTTCCATATAGGTAAGGTATACAAGTGTACTATGAATCGCACAACAATAACGGCGTATTAATGAATCTTTTGTACTCACGCTGTGTAATGGAGGGATGATAAAATCCTGTTTACAGGCATGTGGGGTCTTTAAATATGTCTTCGGAATTGTTCAAAAAATATTTTATGACTCCATAATTTGTGCAACATAACGTTTCAACCACTTGCATTTTGTTTTTCATACTATTATTATGTAAATTAAATTTATCTTTGCCAGTCTGCATGTCCTCACTCGCACTTCACCGTTTATTAGTGCTTAGACAGCGAAGAACATGCCTTACGTCACTAGGCCTCTGAAGCCATACTGTTATTAAGTATCTACTATAAGTCCCGACATGTGTCAATGTTTTTGAAACTGGAACATCATTAATGACGGGTGTTACTTGCGGTAACACTTGTTCTGTCGCTCGCTACTAAGAGCTATTTGTTTGCCGCAATACGACCTAATCCCGGGCTCGTCGCGGATAATCCCGGATCACGAATCATGACACTATTGTTGTAAGTGTGAAACCGACACAAAATAGGCCTACGGCTTTGCAAACCCTTGGTCTAACCACCGCAAACTAGCTGCACGGGAATTTAAACTTAGTATCTTTGTGTTACGTTTCAATTTCTACCGATTCCAAGGTCGAAAAATCGCGAATGGGCAACACGAGCGAAATTGACAAGTTTTTGTTTGTTATAAGGTTTATTTTAAAATGGGTTGGCATGGTTATTAAGACCTTTCATCTTTGTATTCTCCGTGGTACAAAGAACAATGGAGTCGCTCATGTTCTTTGAGTGTATTTGTATTTATTTATTGTTGCTCATTGTGCGTTCTTAATAACGAGATTATTTTGACACTGGGGTGGTTTGACCAAATATTTGCGTTGTTGGTCAAATGGAACGTAAAATGAGTTGTGTTTGAGGCAGGCATAGTTGTTATACATTTTTAATGTTGTTGAAATTACGTAGTTTTTTTTACCTGCCTATTAACTTACTTCGCTCCAGCCATAGCGTGGTCATGGAAGCGTAATTAGGTAACTATTATAGACAAATATTTTAACAAAAAAAACCGACCTGAAGTTGAAGGTGAATTTTTCGGTTTCAACTCCTATTTTGCACTATTTTTTTAATTTATGGTGACCCTCTCAAACAAAAGATGAATTTTCCAAATCAGTTTATAAATAATGGAGTTCTAAGGTAAGAAACGTAAAACGATATATCATTTTCAATTTAGGCCCAATGATGATATTTATATTATATTTACAAATTATTAATAACAATACTAATAAAATATTAATTAAATACATAACATACATAAGCAGTGGATCTAGTAACAGATTTAGATGTGATGTAACAAAATCGATAGGCCAATTCGATAAAAAAATTATATTAAAACTTTACATGTATACTGTGGTTGTACATAAACAAAACCTGTAAAGATCTAACTGTTAACCTTTAAGTTTGAATCGATAACTACAGGCACCAATAATTCACACACCGGAATTAATTTCCGACAATTCGGAGTTACCATGCATTACCAGCTTCGTGACTATATATAGTGACCATCGTTTCAAGATGGGTGTCGACAAAGTTATGCAATATTAGAATTTATCGCGACTACATGGTTTTTTAAACATTACCATTAAAATGCAAATATGTAATTCTTCCGTGCAGATGTCATGCAAAATAAATTAAGACTAACAGGATCAGGAAGCAACTTGGAACCCGGCGCGTATGTAAACTGCCACTAAACCTTGCGGCCCATAACTATGAACATTTGGTCTCCACTAACTGCATTAGTCCGTTTACAGTTTACGTGACGGCATTTATCGATATGATAGCAATAGGTGCAGTCCACTCGTTGTTCAGTAACTGCTGCAGTCCGATAGTAGTAGTAGCTAAACTTAGCGAAAATTCAGAACAAAAAAGTACGAAGGACATTAAGATTAAGTAGCAAGAAAACATATTAGTAGGTGTCTTCTAACTATAATTATTAATATCTACTTAATAAAATTCTGTACTGACCGAAAAGGGCATATGTACAAGTAATTTTTCACGTAACATAGAAATATAATTGTTAAATACGAAGTACTGTTGTGTCTGGAATGACACTGGCTGATTTGTCGACTTGGATTTTTAAAACAATGCATGAATTAGAGATGTACCATGCACACGTTCTTTCAGCTTATTGAAAACCGAACTGTAGACAACTACAAATCCCTTACTGGTATTAGTCTCGCTCTGATAAACTTTATAGCCTTTAACAATATTCTCACAATAAGATCCCATAGAAAAATATCTGTTCCATAAATATATAGATACCTGTGAATCGATTCACAAATCTCTAGCTCGACCTCTAGTGTTGTATAAAATCGACTATATTTTCCCTTATTTAACTATATAGGTATACACTTCGACAGGTACAAAAAATCGTATCGTGTCCGTTTCTTCTTGAGTAAAATATCCAATGTACGCGATAACGTTTCGTTCAATAATTATCGACAGTATCGGTTTGACTACACCCGTGGGCATCGTACGACATGTATCGCTCTGTTCGTATCGCCGTAGAGCATTTTAATGCCATGTAAATTCAGTTTTATTTGTCGCTACCGTCACGTAGTCGTACGCCATTATGAGAATTGCTTTTGAGAGTTATTATCGGATATCGTACTAAGTAGATATACAGAGCTATAATAAAAAATCATGTTCCGGAAATACACGAATATGAAATAACTGTAAAGATAGCACTTAAACGATAAGTCGGACAAAGTCCATATCAAATTAAATGTAAGACATTCTGAAACATTCTCGGTATTTAAAAGACGTGTCACAGATTTCAACTCAGTTAACGCTTGATGTCTACGATCTATCTAATGGGGATATGTATATTATAGAGTTTAAAATTATATATATATATATATATGCATTGTATATATCATGTTTGTGTTTGATATATTATTATATAGGTACGCACTAAGCTTCAGTTTCAGTTTAAAAAATCTTATTGCTTTCTTAAATTGCTTTGATGATATCGATAAATATTTACTTCAAGCGCCTGATAGAAATATCACTGCATATCTTTGTTCTTGTGACAAAACTAACTTGCTGTGTTAAAATTTTTCAACACTACACGAAACTGCTAACCATCTACTGGTCTTCTTAGTGCATAATTGGACTTTTTAGTAGAGAAAATTTTTCATGAATATTTTGAATGTAACGAGTTGCTTGGCTATGAAATAAGCAGGTGTTAGGTGGTTGGACAGGTGGAATTAAATAGACATGAAAAATTAAATTAACAACTATAACTGTAATTACAAAATAAAAAAGGACATAATTTAATTTTGATTTACTGTTTATCACTTATTGTTCTTAAATAAGAATTCAAATATTTACTTAACCAATGATTTTGAACTTAATTATGCACCGTTATTGCTCCTAACCTAACCAATATTTATATGTTTTTACGGTAACTGCATTTTAATGGGCAATAACGTCGTATATCGTTTGCAACAAATCAATGTGCCAAATTGTCGAAGCAACAACTCGCTGTCTTACTAAATCTTCCTTACCTCCCAGTAGATGGCTCTGAACACGCGATCGCTACTGAATGTGATAAAATAAACATGCCTATTACAAACAAACAAACCCACTACTTCTGATATGACTAATGATATTTAAAAAATAAACTTTATCACAATTTGTTGCTCTTAGGTTGTGAGTTATAGATATGAGTATTTTTATTAACGTAGTAAATACTATTATTGTTATTTAACTTTTTTCATTTATGTATTATTGTATTATATTTAATTTAATTTGTAATAACTTATAAGTAATTAAGGTTTATTTTTTGTAGTTTTAACACTAATTGTAAATCAGTTTAGTTTCAGGAATGATGGGGTTAATAAATGTATAATATATAACACAATAATGTATAATATATCCGGCACTAGAGTATTTTTGTGAATATTCGAATGTAAATAATTATTTTTTTTTTGTAGTTTATAACAACAAAATTTTGTATGTGACTCCTAATTAAAATAAATGTATAATTATTATTTTGCTTGTCTGAAGTATTGTATCATAAATTTATGTATTTGGCCGGTGGGCTCTAGCGACGCCGTACTCTGGCGCCCAGATTATAGAAGTCTTTGAGTGGTTTACTTTTGTATGGCCTTTTACAGTAATCGAATAAACCTTAGATTTCTTTATTGATATTTATAATTTGTTATAGTGCTAAATTAATGCACTTTATTAATCTAAAGTTACATCGCTGCGTCAGCCGGAATAAAACTGTCTACCGTCAGGTGGAATTTTAGTCAAACATCGTGTTATGATAAGAAAAAAAATTAAAATTTTAAAACGGAAACCAATAGCTTCCACAAATAAAAAAAGACTTCGTAGTGATTATATTATAATTGTGTTGGTTTCTTTTTGAATTTGGAACCAGAATATTTTTTTACACGGCTTGATTCGTGAAATGTAGTAAGAACACTCTTCCTCCTTAAAGCTGCCTCTGATCTCTCAGTCTAGAAACCGTAAGCTGGATGAAAGTAGACCTGAATGAAGTAAATATCATGTAATGACAAGTACTTAGCACTTACAAAAAAGCCATTGTTACATTAGGTCTAAGTATTAAACTTTGTGTTAACAATCGAACAATCGAACATGTAGGAATTTATAAAGAGTGTTGTCACGACAGTATGTGGCACGCACACCAACCTTTGTACCTTATAAGTGTGTATTGCTATAGTTGTCTAAATAAATAAATGAAATATATCTCAACACGAGTTTTCTCATCTACACTGACCAGCACGATATAGCGAGGGTGGATATTCCGAAGTTTTATATCAAAGTACCTTTCGTTAGCCTTTATGGAGACTAACAATATATAATTGTGCCGAGAATCTAGCTTTCGTGTGGAATGGAGTGTAGTTAGCGGGAATAATTGATGGGGCTGTTCTCTAGGGACGGGACTTACTGTCCACCGTCATGCAATGCGTTGTGTGATTTCGGTGATAGCCGCGTTATGGCTTACTTGGTGGTAATGACTAGTCGACAGTCGTCACAACTTTGATAACTTTTTTAAACGAATTATATAATCAAACTAACTGACTAATTGTGGGCGTACTCGTAAATAAATATGTGTGTTACTATTTATGATCATTTTGTTATCATTATTTTACTATTCTCTAAATGTTACACAGTTCTGTTTGTAGTCGAGTGAAAGTAGTCTTTTAGTCAATTTTTTCACTATACTTAATAATAATAATAATAATAACAACTTTATTGATAAAAAACTTATTATTCTGTATTTATTTATTTGGGTATTGTTAAATATATATATTAACTACTGTATGAACTTGTAAACTTTGTCGGTACATTTAATTTTATTGACATATTTTGTTTTATGATTTACAGACCTAAATTATTTTATATTCAAAATTTTTGTCCATCTATCTGTCCGTATGTCCTTCTATAGCTCGAAAATATCTTGATCGATCTTAATGAATTAGTATTTATACGAACAACATGTTATTTCAAATGTACGACATTGATAGACTTTATAGTTATCATAAAAAATGAAATAATTATTTTAGTATTTCTCCGATTGCCGATATTCGTTTCTTACGTGTAATTGTGTTTGACGTTAAAGGACTATGGTTTTGTATAATTTATGGATTATTTAATTTATTAATTTTTATGTGGTTAAATATTGATTGATTGAAGGATAAATGAATAAATATTACAGATGAAATAAATTTTGCGATAGTGAACTATGTTAAAACAAACATGAGACTATTGAAATATCTACGCAAACGAAGTTGCGTGAGTTTTTTATTTTATCAAACCACTAGCGGCCCGTCCAGACTTGATTCGGGTTCAACAATTCAGCGATTCCAACCGGCGTATTCTACCTTTCAAATGGTAAAGGATTTTTTCAAATAATGCTGTTGTTAAAGAAATTAACCTCCGCATACACACATTTTCACAAAATTCGCACTCTCTCTTTATAAAAGTTATAAAATTTATGCTCAAAAAATATTGTAACCACAGGAATTTCACTCGGTGCGTGGTGTTGTACTATGTCTAGTTCTGCTTATTGCATGAGTAGTGGCACCATATCGTCTAGTTCTACCCTTGTGGCCTGAACTTCAGTTTCTCGCACGGTAGACTGGAATTCGAATAATTTTCAAAAGATGCTCGTACTGTAAAGTAATTATTATTTGCTTCGGTGATGAAATCATCGTGAGGAAAGATCAGCAAGTTTCCTCAGAGTTTTATATGACGTTCTCAAAGGTATGTGAAATCGTCAACCTGCATTTGGCCGGCGTAGCGGAACATGGCCTTATTCGATATCATTATGAGAAGAGACTTGACCCCAACAGTGGGACAACTATGGTTTGTAATTATGATGTCACCCATGTTTACTACCGGAGTGTCTCTGACACGTTGCTGTCAAGAAGAAAATGTTATCCACTTGTGAACTTCTGAACACGCCCTCCAGGAAAGCTGTAACTAAATAGTCAGATTACCCTTGTCTCCAAGCACCACGGGTATTGTGAGTGGTAAACTGTGTGTTGCACAACTGATCTTTGGTCCCCAGGAGCAGAGAGAGTTGACTTGGATGAAGCAGAAAGAGTAAAACCTTTTACATCAGGATACTTTTTTCGTCATACATTTAAAAATAAATTCTTATTAAATATTAACATTGTAACATATAAAATGTATATATAAGATAAATTATATACGTTTTTACAGGATCTTTATCAATAAACAAAGTGAAACACGTGGAATTCAAAACGGACATGACATATTTGTAAAACGGCTGATAAAAAGGATAATCAATTGTTCAGGAGGCGAGTACATTTTACAAACTATATGTTGTACAAATTATGTTTACCGAAGCGAAGTGAGACCGCCCTCGTTTACTAAATTCTAATTACAAACAGGGATCCTATGGAGCTCCGTAATCGTAACCGAAACTATCGGATATTCGAAAGAAACATATATCTGAAACCGTAACCGAATCGGATAAAAACGTTTCAAATAATTTCGGATAGGGGTTGTATGTAAATGCAACACGTTATCAGTCCTAACATGTTTTCGCCGGCAGAGCCGATACACGAGCGACGTCGCTCTTATCTTTTAACAGTCTTTGTTATTTAATTTTACAGCTATTGTTTCTTTGTATGATATAACACCAAATAATACTTAGAAGTAAAGTCAAACTGATACCTTGTAAAGACATTATAATTTTATTCACAAGTCTTAAATCATGTAATATCCGTAATCGAAATTATCCGAACAATCGGACAATACGAAATAATTTCATATCCGTAGCCTTAACCGAAACCATTATTATTCATATATTATTCATATATCCGTATCTATTTCCAGATGCAAAATTTCATATTCACGACATCTCTATTATTAAATAAGTCATTGAATAATTGTAACGTTGCAATAGTTACTAGTTACATTATCCCCCCAGTTACCAAACGATGTTTTACTGGTAATCTCTACTCCTGAATATTTATTGCCTTTACAACGGCTGTACTATCGGCGGAATTAATGCTAAATAGCATTCTCTAATAATCAAGCTTTAGAATTTGCTGATAATAATAAAGATTGATAAAGATAACCTATATCAAAGGATATTACGGAAGAATATGGTGGATATAAAAATATATAATCGAATAAATATAATATGCAATTACGATGTTAAGAATGTTGAGATTAGAAAAAAATATAGTTTATATTATTTATACAAAAAAAATAAAAACTAATCGATTTCTGAACGAGAACGATATATGAGAAAAAATATTACTAGAGGTCTTTATTAACGCAAAAGAACCTAAAATAATATTCGTTAGAATTTTTCTCTGTGCTGTTGTTCGCGCTCATTTCAAAAACAGCTTAATCGGTTTCGTTCTGGTTTTCACTAATGTATTGCAGTAAGTATCGCTAGGTACTTAAAGTTTATTTTGTTGAAATCCGTTCATGAATAAAAAAGTTATAAATTAATATTGTAATTTGTATTTCTAATAAACCTAGAAAAACAACTTCTTAAAACAATGCAGGTGTTATTTCTGCGGCAGGCGTAGATTTGTGAAGCTAAACGAGGGGGTTTTGCTAGTGTAAAGTAAAATTACAAAGCGACAGTGCGAATTTTAGGAGTTTCTGTACGTACAGTGTAATCTCTGGAACTACGGCATTCATATAAAAATCCTTTTATTATTAGAGCGTTACATTTTTTATATGGATATAAGTTATAGAAATACTTATTAAACCCGAATAAACACGGGGCGAGACGCTGGTGTTAAACAATTTTGTAAAAGTACATGAATCATTTTGAAAGTTGGTTGGAAAGTAAGTACGAACTCTATTTTTATAAGTGTATCAACTGTTTATCTCACAAAATATATCGTAACAAGAATATCTTCTCAGAGGATTATGTTAATGTAACACAGGGTACAACGGAAAATCGCTCAGAACTCAATATTAGCCTACAGGTAAAAAATATGAATGTACCCCGACTGAATGTAAAGAGACAGACAGTCGAATGATTGATTTTATATAGCGAGAGAGGTGTCACATAAAATATTGATGCGTCAATGTCGTAAAAGTGCCCTTCACGGTGTTTTGACCATCAAAGCTTTTTGCATAATTTTCTGCCTCCACGCATCTTGATTCTCAAGGGTGCGAGTACCTTTTTCGTCTTCGGCCATTTTGAATTTTTCATACCTGTCAGAGAGACACGATTATGGGACCCTGATCCAGTGAAGAGTTGGGTCGCGGTTCGCGGTTCGCGCTATCGAGCTTAAAAAAGCTTTCAGGAATATCATTTTTTTACTGTTACTTATAAGAGAATAAACTAGTTGAGATGATTTGATAACAAAATAAATTATGTGTAATGAGTATTATTTTATTAAAAGTAGGTTTATTGAATTTACTTACTTATTAAACATTATATGTATATTCTGGATCTTGAAATACAGTTTCATTACCTCAGGGACCAGAAGATTCAGACTATCATGTACACGTTTGGTTATTTTAAAGAATTATTATTACTATATTTCCACTCAATCCGTTATACTATGATCACTGCAAAACCGCAGTGACGGGGAGAATCTTCACAGTTGACACTTGACAATCATTGTGTTTGGGTATGAAGTGTTTGAGTTCTGCCATTATGGAAAAAGGAAATAGTAGTTCGAAAATCCTGCACTGATCAAGCAAAATGGATAAAACAACTCATCAGCGCAGTTAAAAAAAACTACCCGTAAATATTCACAGTAGAAGAATATTTACTTGAGTCCGATGCAAATACTCGGATTGATTTGCATAGCCCCACTACGAGTGTTTACCTCAGCTGAACAACAGTATTTTCCACTTTAAGTACGGGACGTAGAAATTAAAAAATAACCTGAAAATGTTAACACAATCGTAGTGTCTTATGGATAGTTCATGTCAGTTAAAAAAAGTGTCAAAATCAGTGCGTAAGTGTCATGTGCCGTGATTAAAGTTATACCTACCTTCTAAATTTAATATATGCATGTATGTATATTGTAATAGCTGTGCTGTAAATTATGAAACGTTAAGGGTTCCGATTATTTGTATTTTTTTATACATATATATATATGGCTCAAAAGTTTTTTGTAGTCGTAAAAAGGATCTACAATATATAAGTATATAATTATAAAATGTGAGTTCTGTGAAATACTCTGTTCATCAAAAAATATTTGTAGCATCACTTTCGTCGTGATGAACATTTTCAAGTAACTTTAAATACTTAACAATTTATGTAATGGTTGCTTTATTCGGTGATGAGTTTATCTCATAAAACGGAAGCTACATAGAGCGAAGTGAACTTTAATACTGTCCTATTTTTATAAATATTTTAAACATAAATAATTACGTGGTCCAAGTTTATGTTATCATATTAAGTTTAATTTAGTGACATCAAATTTATTAATTTCGCTAGCGGTTTAACAATTATTATTATACACGTACATTTGATGCATCAGGAAATTAGGAACTGTGGAAGGATTTGAATAATTGTGTAAATTCGCCATTTAGTAATAAGTCATGATTTTTAAGTTTTTGCTTACATTGCTGGAGTTATAGGGATCGAATAACAAGTCCGTTTATTTCTACGATCATAGGCGGCAATGTATTGCTATCGCACCTGATGTAGAGAGCGCTATATACATACGAGCCATGGTGATAGCTTATCATCACGTCACCCGTCTATTCGTTTTCCTGTTGTTACTATAAAAAATCTGCCGTTAATTAAGTTAAAAATGAAAACGTTTCCACACTCATCGTATCCCGCACTTGGATTGTTCCGTTGCGGGTGACGTGGAAATTTGAAGGTTCCCCCTCGAAAACAAAAAAAAGGTCATCACAAACACCCATGACTCGTAAACAAACATTATGTCTGCCCCGGCTTGAATCGAATTCGGGAACCTCAGCTCGGCAGGCAGTGTCACTATCAATTGGGCTACGAAACCATTCATTGTTTTTAGCATAGTTCGATTCAAGATAAACTAAGATTATTTTTATCGCACCAAAACGTATTTAAGTTTTACAACCACGTCGAACAATATTAGAATATTGTTTTTGAGGCGCGTAAGAGGAAAATAAATTTTATCGCCCTATCACTTAGTATTGAATTGCCTGTCGTAAATTTATGAAGGTTTGTCGTATTTACGGGCGACTATAAAACTGTATGTGATCGACTTTTTACCGCAGTAATCACTTTTCATAGCGAATGTCATCTCTATTTGAATTTTTATTCCGCGATAAATTGGCCGTATTAAAAGCTTACCTAAATATATTCTTGCGGGAACAAAAACATATCTAATATATATTATTTTTCCGTTATGAGCAACTACAAATGGACATCAAATAATAAAATATGTTAGTATTGAGAGTGAATGAGAAAAATGATTCATAGTCAAAAATGATTTCAGAGTCCTGCATTCTCAGCACAGATTTAAAGCATTTTGTACATAACTGGCGGTCCGCACCGATTTCGTTTGTATTGAAAAGTTTATTATATTTATATACTGTAATTACATGTCCATCGTGAGTCAAGTACCTTTAAAATGGTAAAAAAAATTTCAAATAGGTGCCGTGGTTTCAGAAATTACTTCTGCATGTACACAAACTCACAGAATTGGCGCTCTCTCTTTATAATATTAATATAGATGTATATATGCATATAATATCATTGGCATATATGGAGACGGCCGAATAAACTAATACTAATAGAATTCGTTTGGTTTGAGACGAGCGATGGTTCACAACCAAAGCTGTGATGAGACTCAATAGATGGCGTTGTAGTCAATTTAATAGCTCTAATTAACAAAATATATTTAATGTTTTTGTACCCACTTATACCAAATCTGCAAATCAGCTATGGAGCAGCTTGTTAGAAGTGTGCTCCACGTCACTTCAATATCAAAGATTAAATTAGGAGACAGTAGTAGCCTTGTGGTTTGACCGTCGGTCTCCCATATAGGTAATTCGAGTTGAAATCTTGCATTTATCTTTTTTTTTAATGAGTTTATTACAAATTAAGTAATACTTGCTTCATTGATGGAAAACATCACGCGGAAACCTGCCTATCTATGAGTTTTCCATCTGATCTCCAAGATGTCCGAAGTTACTGTCCGCACTTGACTAGTGTAGTGGACTATAAACCTTAATCTTTATTATTGTATGAGTAGACCAGAACCCAGCAGTGCGACAACTGTAGGTTGTAAAGACAATGATGTTGAGTTAGCAGAAGGACATTTCTTATTCTAGTTTTCCTTGTATTTTCTGGATGTTTGGAAGATATCGTTTGAAAGTGACATTATAAGAGTATAAATAAGTAAATAAAATATAGGAGCTATATTCATTAAGTATATTTGGGTGAGCTCGTCTACCGTCAGCCCAATCTGAGGTCTATAGTCGCAGAGAAGTGATCGCAGGGTCATTAGTTTATGATTAAGTACAGTTATGAATGTAAGTGTCACCCAAATGTAATTAGTAAGTATAATTGTCTCATTTGTCATGTTAAGTATCTTCGTACATGCAAAATTCAATTAGTGCAAGTATTTAGAACATATTTTTGTAAGGTACCCTGATAATGCTCCGTTCCTGGTGAAGCACGTGTTGGTGCTGGTATATATGTATATGTCGGTATTTACTTTTATTTATTATATTTACATGATCATACTATATCATATTATCATTTTCGGCCATATTGGGGCGGCATAGAATACTCCTCCCAATCGTATGTTAGCATAACAGGGTGTCATAAGAGGCGACAGAAACCATTCTGCTTGGTGGTAGGACTTCACGTAACGATTATATTATCAGTATTATTATTCAATTAGACAACCTTTAGGTGGTGGAATGCAAGAAAAGAAAATAATATGAAAAAGTTAAAAGACTGAAAAACTTATGCAACATAGAGTAATACGCTTCATTAAAATTCATTAAACTAAATTCATTAAAGCAGTATCAAATTAAGTAATTTATGTATAACCTGACAACTTAACCTGGAGTGTTCGATCGCGAACTACAAGTTTATTGGTTCGCATTCTATCACACGCACATTCTTCAATAACAATTCTATCAGCGGTGGGCGGAGGGCGTTATTTGAATGCTCCGGGACCCCCTGCGGACCCCCTGTAATTGATTCGTCGCGGCGCCTTTAGAATTTCAATGCGAACGATTAAATTGATATAACTCAGTCGCGGATCGGTATTTGGCGGACGTGATAAGACGATTCCTTAAATCAAATCATAGTGACTGACCGTCAGTGGTCTATTTATACCAACGTAAAACAGTATTGTCAGTGAAATACAATGATTGGTGGCAGATAATTTTCAGATATTGCACTGCAACCTAGGTTGCTGTATCAGTTCCTTAAACCGAACAATGAAGACGAATATATGTAAATCATAGACGAGGATATTTATATGGGAAAAAGTCGCGAAATGTCTCTGAAATTACCATATGTCGACTTAAAATCTGCTAAGGTGTTTCATTACCTCAATGACCAAGCACATTTCGAAGCGGTATTAGACTCGAATCATTCCGATTTTAAGTTGAAGTTTCACATGAACAGGCTGACGGTAACTCGATAGGCTTCTTCTACAGTTAGTGATGAGTGTCTAGACGTGTCCAGTGATATCGATAATGTAAAAATATTGTTCTACAAATTATAGTATACAATGTAGGTATGCAATTTGTATTATTCAATATTAAAGCCAAAAGTTAATTTTAGTTATAGCTTACAAAACGAAACTCTGTCTCAGTAATTAGTTACCGGATTTTCGAGTGGTTTTTATAAAGAGTGTTTCACTCAGTGTTTCAATCAGAGAGTGTTTATGAAGCGGGAGACTGGCTCCTCGGCAGTGTGATCGAAACCTGTGTAAAAATTTCACGGTCGATTTTAGAAGCGGGATGGTAGCCTTTCAGGCGAAATAACCTACAACCATGCAAACTAACGCAATTAAACTGGGCGGTATAGAGCCTAGTAACCTCGAACAGGTAGAACCTGGCGCCTATCAAGAGCAGTGGAGGTTGGTTGGCTTGCACTCAAGAATAGATGGAGCTTCAAATCTCAATATAAAATAATATCTTTGTCATTTGCTTCCATTTCAGTTCGTACCTAAAATATCGCGTCCATATTCACATGTTGTTTACGTATGATATAATAAATGAAAAATATATATATATATGTATAAGCGTACCCTTCGTAGCGTACCAGATGTTATCCCTGTTGCTTTGAGTTCAAAACCCTAGCTTGTCATTGCATTCACTTTCACTCATCATTACTACCCTAAAATCCCGATTGACTCATTTATACAGATATCGAAATACATTGTTGAAAATCTTTCTTGCTTTTATTATCATACCTAATACTCATCGATACCTATTTTTGAAGTTCGCAGCCTTAACGCCAACCTCGTGAAACTTCAGGCGAGTCGGGCGTCAACCGAGCGACAGTTTAAAGCAACCCCTAACTCGATTCTGATCTGCCTCCGACTCTCCGCCGATCTTTATGTAAATTCAGCGATAACTTTGCGACTGTCGTTACACTGCTAAGGCCGAGATTGTACTAGCGACTGTTTGCTACAATAGGAACAGTCAAGACTTCTCTTTCGATTTTAGATTAAATCTGAAAAGTAAATAAAAAAATTCGAATACGTATATGAAAAATAAGACAATTGTTTTATCGGCCGTACTTGATGATAAACGATTAACTTCGATCAGTTACTGATAACCGATAGTGAAATTAGCCACAAGCAAGTGTATTTTCACTGAAGGTAAATAGGACATTTCTCTTCATATTCAAAGAAATTCATGTTTATCTGGACAGCTCTATTATTCGTGTACAGTATCATTCTAGTGCGACTGGTAGTGGAAATTTTTATTTATTTTGCAGCTGAACCGCAAATAATTACCTAGCTAATCGATTCTTCAGTGTAAGGCGAATGCAATGTCCGTTATTCGCATTGCGACAAAATCAGGTTATATGCAAAACGTGGCGGGGGAAACAGCCTTATTTTTCGCGCACAAAACGCTCGTCTATTGCAAAAGTTGAACAGATGAGAGCCGTGCGGAATTTCATCTCATTCGCGTCGTGACGGTTTTTTCAATAGCCCTAACCGTGTGTAAGTCGATTTGTAAGGGCGTCAACTCAATATTATGCTCGCGAGCGTAGTAATTTGCTGAGTTAACGCTTTTCCGATGTCTCTCTCAAGGGCAGGGCGCTACAAGAGCGGGAGTGAACTAAGGATGACATGTTGTTTTAGAATTTTATAACATTCGTACTCGTCACATTTCTTCCATTTCAAAATATTAATGTCAAAAATTAACATTTGATAGTTAATAAGAAAACATCAATATTTCGAAATTGTAAAGCTTCCTTTGAATTTCTATTTATTATCACTTTGTATTGACCGAGTCAGCTAACTTACCATTTGGTAGGATTGTGGTTAATTATTAACTTGTAATAAATAAAACAGCTGTGGGAGCGGTCGGTAGCTGGATTGGTGGCAATATTTTTGAGGGCTTCCGTTTGAGGCTTTCAAGGGCATTATAAGCCATTCAAGTATATTTATTTCCGACACTACGACAGCTACTACCTGTCCACTTATCCTTATCTAACTAATATAGTGTTCGCCTAGTATAGACATTTGACTATGATCAATAAAAAACATTCAGTTTCAAAAATGTGTTTAATGTGTTCGTAGGTGTTAAACTCGAAAACTTTTTGCTTCATCATTACTACAACCCATATAATCCTACTGCTGGGT
The DNA here is from genome assembly GCA_003671415.1 of Megathymus violae. Taxonomy (NCBI): domain Eukaryota; kingdom Metazoa; phylum Arthropoda; class Insecta; order Lepidoptera; family Hesperiidae; genus Megathymus; species Megathymus violae. Next base: position 2,131,058 of record PDGT01000011.1, on the reverse strand, counting down.
CCGGCTCGCCTCTCACAGTGAGAGGGTTTATACTTCTTACTTATATTGAGTAAATAGTAATATTCAGTGAATTTATAATTTTGATATAAAATTATACAGTTACTTATTGTACTTATGTTCGACTGAAAATATCTATTGAAGTTGCAGTTAATAGCAATCATTTGATTCTCTGTTTGAGGGTTGATGCATTCGTTATTCGATTCACAACTACGTAGGTAGGTTTTAGGTAAACGTAGATCTCGCTTATATTCCATAGTTAAATTTCGACTAATGTTTGATTTGATGTTATATGGTAAATTAACATAAATAAAATAAATTTTATTATCCTCATTCAAGTTAATAAGATAGAAGTTAATTCAATTCTATACTATTCATTAGTTCATGGAGAAAATCTATTTTATATGGATTAAGTAAGTTGCCTGTTCCAATCATGGAGATCACTCAGCGTTTCACTTAGACATAACTTTTTATGCGGTTATGGGCACGCTGACCAAGTGCTGACAAATTAATACCTAATTTCTGTAAAAGTATCGGAATGACTCAATCTAACTTGGTTGCAAATTGGCGGCAAGTTAAAGTATAGTGTGTGAACCAAATCAGCAAAATTCACAAAAGATAAAGATAATTAGTTAGTTACATATTTAGTTACATTAAAGGTACATGTTGTGGAATTATTTTATTTTGTCTATCTATATTATCGCATCACAAAATTATCATATCGTTGAGAGGGGATGTGTGTCCTCACAAAATGGGAGAGTTTAGAGCCTTAGTTCACCACACTAAGTTTGGAAATAAATTCAATGAAGTAACATGTGCATCCTAGTCTATTTCAATTGAGAATGCTAGGGTACGATTCCTTAGAAGTGCGAAGGGGTTAGGGGTTTGCGTTGATGGAATATTGTTGTGAAGTACTCAAGGGAACCCTTCTGTCCTAGAGCTAATTTCACTGAGCATACAAGTGTATCCGTATTCACTGTCCGAAATTGTTCACAGTACCCAGCTGCGGATAGGTTATGGTCAGCGTGTGTTGATTTGACCTTTGACCTTTCTTCACGGTGTTCTGTCTAAGAATTCCAGTCTAGACTTATTTGGTTCAACAATTTTTGTGTTTCGTGTAAGTTGGAAAATACCTCCAGCCGTAAATAAATAAGTAAAATTAACTAAGTAAATAAATTGCGTACTTACCCTGTAATATTTATTAAGTAACTAAATAATAAAAAAAAAATTAATATTCAAAGGAATATAAGGAAGGTAAGTTATCTATCAATAAGCAATGGGCGTTATGAATTTAATATTTAAGTATCTTTTAAGTGTACATTGTTTTTCATTATTTAGTTGGGGTGTTGTGTTTATTCATTGTTTTTGTGTTTACTTCCTTCTATTATGGCGTCAAGTGGAAATCACACATGAGCGTCTCTCAGCCGAATACCCGTTGTCTATAAGAATCATTTATAGTTTGTAGATTGTAATTGTGAACGTTAACCATTGTAGTTACTGCACTGCGGTTCACAAAGGTAGTCTTAATAAACACAGGGAAAAGTTGCTAGTTTAATTGAAAAAGTTACCATTCTTAATTGCCTTTTTTTATTAAATTAAAACTAGATTGAATTTAGCATTAAAAATTGTGTGAAATTTTTTCATCATTCTTAAACTCTTTTAGCTATATACAACCGCCTTGCTCATATATATTTATTGGATTTTTTCATGGCTCACATTTTGTTAAGAATTGCCCCCACCAATTATTTTCTTGATTTGTAATCTTAACATTCCACTATGTAGAGGTTTATAAAATACCTACACCCGTTTCCCAAATTCTATCCATGTAATGCCAATAGTATTCTATCAAAATGGCTGCTACATATGTACGGCCAAATGAATAAACAGAGATTAAATTATAAGAAATCCCTTTTAGCATTTTGGCTATGAAACCCCAAAAAGGCAGCAGTTATCACAATACAGATCACGTGACCATGTAACTGAGTCATTTCAGTTTTTAAAAGGAAAAACTAAAGCCATCGCGACACATATCAGATAGGAAACTTTTTGATGTTAAACTTTTTATATAGCTTCTACCCTCAAAGTGTTAGTTGCATTTTGACAAAGGATCACGTCGCTTGGCTTTTAGCGCGTTGAAACAAAGGACTCCAGACGTTTCAGGGATACCTATTTCCTTTCGCATACTCAAGACACTACTCGCATCGTAAAGGAAATTTAAACTTAAATGCTTTCGTAGAAAGTTTAAATTACATTGGAGAATAGAACAAGAAGCAAGTGAACCTCTGCTAAAAGGAAACGGATGTTATTTTGAGTGGAATAAGAATTTCAATCCATAATCATATATCGCTCGTTCGGAATACAGACTTAGCTCGTCCACTGGATTGGCAACTTAATACCGTTGGGCTTTGGTCGGTTTTGTGTCGTCAGATAGCAAAGCAGGTGCGACGGTATCGCGGCGACAGAGTAGGTACAATTTGAATAAATTTGATAGCAATGGGTGCGTTGAGGAAGGGTGGAGGAATGGGATGATATCGGAAAGTGATACTGTCGTGATGAAATTGCCAACGACTTGCGAATTATCAAGCCTTCCACTTGAATTTGTTTTTATTATTTATGAGGATTGCGTATTTCATGGATTGTGTACAGACACCACTACTGTACAAGTACTCACATGTGCAAGCATTTATTATGTTATTTTGATAGAAATAATAATAACATACCATCAGGTATTTTATGAAACTCCGTAACCGTAACCGAAACTATCGGATATCCGAAATAAAAATATACCTAAAATCATATATACTATCCATATACCGAAGCCGATAAAAAAGTTTCGAATAATTTCGGATAGGGGCAGAGTCTAAACGAGACACATTAAGACAGGTTTTCACTGTCTAGCCGATACACTTACCACGTCGGTTTCATCTTTAGACGTTTTTATTATTTAATTCCTATGGTTTCTATTCCATGATTATAATACCAAATAATGGGTAGAAATAATGTTAAACTGTTAACTTGTAAATACATTATAATTTTTTTACAAATCCTAAATCATCTAATAACTAATCATCTAATAAATATTATTCACATATCCGTATACATATTCAGATCCTAAATTTCTTATCCATAAGATCCCTACATACCATACAGTTAATATGTGTACGTAATACAGGCATAAAATAGTATTACTTTTATACGGACATAGATTTATCTTGTGATGATACAGTTTTTACCTTTCTAGCTTAAAAGGATATCTTTATTACTTACAGTCATTGAGTTATAATTTTAAACGTTGATGATTGTCGTCTCTCATGTGATGCTGTGTGGTGTGATGCGTGGTGGTGTGAAGAGGTACGACATGGTGGTGGATTCTAACTCAACAGTTTTGTTTGGGATTATTCTTTTCTTCTCATTACCTTTAGTCATTATTAAATTTTTGTTTACAGCTCTCCCATTATAGTATTAAAGATATGTAAAATGCCAAATTGCTGGGTTTATTAAGAAATAATATTGTTACTCAACACTGAGCCGTAGGTAGATCCATTTCCATTTGGCATTAAGACATCTAAACCATAACTATCACAATCATTTTAATTTTTAGTATTGTACAGTTTTTATGTTAATTGCACACTTGAACAAATGTTATATCTATTTGCGTAACGGATTTGTTTTGTTCTTCCAATAAATTGTTACAAAAGTTCCAATTAAAACTCTATTTATAAAATCATGTGTAAATGCTTTAAAGTAAATAATCCGGGCTTTATTCAATAAATTTACCTCAAAACAATGAGTTTTAATTACTTATATGTTTTCGCATATGTTGATCTGGTTGTATAGAATGCCATTACGTGTTATAATAATCTATTTTATAATGTCCTTATGAAAATAGATTAGATATAAAAGATGTGGCTTTAGAACACTCTAATTTCGAGTCAGTGTGGTGGATGTCACGCATCTATCAATTACTAATCTACTTACTTTTTTTTCTGAAATTTACTGTTTAAATTATTTATTTATTTTATTTTATTTTACTGACTTTTCACCTTTTTTTCGCTTTTTTATTGATAACAATTATAATATCAATAATATCGTAAATCTGTGTCTATTTATTTTAGTCTAAGTAATATTATTCTATTTTTATTGTATTTATTTATTAATGTATTTTATGTATTGTATGTTAAAATTACGATTTTTATATGTTTTTTTCATTAAACTTCTACGGGATAAGAAAAGTATTTCTGAATTGATTAAGTATTTTTGTGGGTCATATGGGACTCTATCCTCACCGATATTATTTAAACTGACCGGATATTTGTTTATTAGAAGTATATATAAAAAATTTGCTACCTATGTAGTGTGATTCTGGTTGGTACATCTGAATATGAGTCTAATTCTAAAGAAAGAACGCTTTATCATAAAAGTTATAAGACATTGTTAAATAATTTATCATCTAGGTACTTTGATCAACGTAATATCTATATCATAAATAATCTAAAGAGAGGACGCGAATTTTGTGAGTTTGTGTGTATGCTGAAGGTAATTTGCGTAACCACGGCACCTATTTGCAATATTTTTTTACTCCTTGAAAGATACATTATTCCGGATGGACTTAAGGTATGTATCGAGGTTCGAGACCAGAATACGAGCTATGGTATACCCTGGATGTCGTAAGAGGCGACTAAAAGAGGACTTCCGGGGTTGCGGGCGATAAGAAAGGGAGCTCGAACCGTAAGGCTAGCGACTCCGGGAAGGACAACGGTATATGTAACCGCGTACGGTCGTTAAGATCAGATGGTGCGAGACGGGACATGTTGTCCCTCCCGGGTAGAGCCCGATAGGGCACCATGCTCACAGGACTCCGGTATCGTTCCTTTGGAGATCCCGGAGTCTTCTACTTAGCGCCGAGGTAGATCACTGAGGGGGTATAGAGTGGTAAAGAACCCGACGTCGCTCCCACTGCACCGGGTAGCTTTTGAAGGTTTTCTCCTCGAAAATAAAAAAAAGGCTATGTATCTAATGTATGTATTTAATAATTAATTGTTGAACCCGAACAAAGTCGGGACGGGCGCCCGTTGTGAATAAAGCTATACAACTAGGGGCGTATTATATATTGCTCAAAGGTGTCTAAAGTTTGCCCAACTGTACTTGACCAGGAAATTTGGGAACAGCAGTTGAATGATAGATTGATAAATCTGCAGTGAAATAATATGGCAAAGTATAGGTTGTACTATTAGTATAATACTAATAATAATTAGTGATCGGTAATTTGATTCTTATTCGTATATTTACGTAAGTTTACCTGTGTGTCTAGTATTTTTTTATTATTCTTATTCTTGTATGTACCACAATTTTTAAATAGTATAAATATGTGCTTTTTCCTTTCTTCTTTTTTACTAATTCACTGGATTAACTGTCCTAAGAAACAGCAACTAAAACTATAATGTAAATTGATTTCAAGTTGTCATCGGTTCCATGGTGTAATGGTTAGCACTCTGGACTTTGAATCCAGCGATCCGAGTTCAAATCTCGGTGGAACCTATATTTTTCTAAACTACTGCGATTTATTCATTAGAATATTTTATAAAAAAATACTCAATTCAAGTGCACAGTTTTTATTTGTTAAACTTTTAAACAAATCTGAAATTTAAAAGTGATATCTAAAAGCTAGGTTCCACCGAGATTTGAACTCGGATCGCTGGATTCAAAGTCCAGAGTGCTAACCATTACACCATGGAACCGCACATTTAAGTAATCAAATCACAGATTATATCCAACAGGTTCCCTTCACCAAGTGACGTTAACAACGTGACAAGTGAAAGGCAGATGAAGTGACTTGACTTGCCATGCAACTCCCGCGCAAGCCTCAATACAATAACGGTATCTTCGAGGTGGAAGGACACATACATGGAACAATATACACAATAAAATTCAATCGGTATTTTTCGATAACATTCATTCAGTATTCATAATCAAGCAATATATTTATTCATATTAAAACCTAATCAGGGACGTAACGGTGCTCTATCTTTGAGTTCAAACACTCCCCATTGTCGCAGAGGATCTACTTACTAACGGAGAATGGCGTTAAATTCTATTGGAGGTCACTTTATACCACCTAGGTAAATTCGTATGGTAAAGCTGCCTGGCGAGCTGCTTTTTTCCTGAAATCATTCGGAAAACGTTTTTAATGGCAGATAAGTGGAGCTTATAAATATTAATATCACGATTCATCTTAGCACTCAGGGATTAATATGCCCATTGGTTCAAATATTTATGGAATAGCTATTATTATGATGGACAAAAATTAAATAAAAAAGTAAAAAGTTAGGGGAAAAGGTAATCACTATATCTCATTATTCATATAACGTACTCGTTGTTAAATATTCTTTTATTATCTGTATTGTAGAACTGAAAAATCAAAAAACATATAAATCTTGTTTTTTATTGTGAAACGATTATGACAATTGATAATTGAAATCGACCAAGTGTCTTTTAGCTTCATGTTAAATAATACAAACTGAATGAAAGGAGAATGACTTGAAATGTTTCAACTATGTAGATTTCTCTGTGCAAATATAATTACGTTATTCTAACAATTAAGTGTTGCCAGATACTTGTAGCAAAATATAATTTATATATTTTTAGTGATATTCAAACGGTATTTTCTAATGTTTATTGTAACATTACTGGATATATTTAAGAAATTTGTAAAATTTTTAAACCAAACTGAGATTTTATTCGAAAAACTATTTAAATAAATAATTCTATAACTATATGATTTTTGTTATATTGCTGTTTTCTTTTTAATAACCTTTTGATGTAACTGTACATCGTAAAGAATCCTCAGTTGAATTTAGTTTGAAGTTTCTTGCCGTGTAATAAAATAAAAGTAATGGATAGAAGAGGTACAAATTTCAAGTTTTTTTAAAACATAATAATATTATTAAAGGTTATATTACTCAATGAATGAATGATTTGTGGGGTTCATGAATTTGTAATAAAAAACAGTGTGCCCATAACCAACAAAGCCCTCGGTAAAAAGCAGAAAACGTATTTTCAAAATTATTTTCACTCAAAAACGACGTCACAAATCCCAATAACGCGAATCTTGCAATCGCGGGGCGATTCGCAATCATCGCCCGTATATATTATTCACAATACTGATTGCGTCCGAGACGGGTGCGGACGTTCTGAATTATATATGCAGGGCGATTCGAAACATGGGCCGGATTTGGGGCTGGGATTTTTTTATCATAAAAATATAAATAAATTTTTATATAACATTACTTTTGTACATTATAGTATTTGAATTATGGGACAAAATAATTTAGTAATAAGTCACCACTTTGAGTTTGTTTAAAGTCTTAATCAGACAAACGAGCAGATAGATCATCATGGTTAGTGATAACAACAACCAATCGACTTTCATAACATTAAGAGCCGTCAATATTACGTTGCCAACAGCAAAGGAAGCAATGGACCCGCTTCTCAAAGTTCCCCATTGTACCGTGGGAATACTCTAGTAGTTCGTTTCCCAATTTAGATGTCCGTGTCACGTGTAGTGTAGCAAATGCCACGTAAACCTTACTGTGGACGAGCATCAGATAAGTGAATGGATCGATATGGTGTTTATAATATATTGAACGGAGATGGAAAATAGTGAACGCTAGATTAAACAGTTCTTCTGAATTTCCATCTACTAAACGGCATTCATCATCGAAAATACATATACCAATTTAAATGTACGCAGTTTTAAACTATTTTTGATTCTGGGACTGTCGATAAGACGAATTACATATCGCTGGATATTATTGGAATTCGGTCCATTTCTCCTCTTGATTGATGAATGAGTGACTAGTATCTACTCCATGGTTATTTCGAACAAAAAGTTGCTGTTGGTACAGCTTTACGTGGTCAGTATGGTGAGCATAAAAAGGTTCTGAGTGAGATGACGTTGTGAAGGAGAAATGAACTCGGTTCGCAACAGTATATGGCCAAGACTGCTGTCACTCAGCCTCTCCTAAAAAAACGGAATTTGCGATTTTCCCGTAAGCCATTTGTGCGGACCATTTGGACTTTAGTTCAACACGTCTATTAGTGGAGGATGCTTGGCCGATTTATATTTGACTACGCAGATACTGAGTAATTGAGGTGTCTTTGTTCAAGTGACATAAAATATTATGTTAGCTTCAGATTCCCACCAAATCGAACATGCCATTGTTATACATAATCCCATTACATAAGCTAAGTGTTCGTTGAAATGCTGCAATTATTTTTTCAATTCCTTTTACTTTTAACATACAAGCACATTTTTATTAGACTTGATTGCACACCATCCGAGAGACAATTCGCACTAGACTATCAGCTGAGGCTTAAATCATAAAGTTATCATGACTTCAGGGCGATAATCTCGACGGACACTTATGACCGCGACCTGATAGTTGGCAATTTAGTAAAGTAAATTTAGTTAAAGGCAAAAGTAGAACATTTGTATTAATATTTGACAATTTAATCAATACCAATCATCGGTTCCATGGTGTAATGGTTAGCACTCTGGACTTTGAATCCAGCGATCCGAGTTCAAATCTCGGTGGAACCTGATGTTTTGGTTAACCCGTTGCCTTTTTGAATTGCATTTAGAGAAATAATCGATATCAATCAGCGGTTCCATGGTGTAATGGTTAGCACTCTGGGCTTTGAATCCAGCGATCCGAGTTCAAATCTCGGTGGAACCTGATATTTTGGTTACACCGTTGCCTTTTTGAATTGCATTTAGAGAAATAATCGATATCAATCAGCGGTTCCATGGTGTAATGGTTAGCACTCTGGACTTTGAATCCAGCGATCCGAGTTCAAATCTCGGTAGAACCTGATATTTTGGTTACACCGTTGCCTTTTTGAATTGCATTTAGAGAAATAATCGATATCAATCAGCGGTTCCATGGTGTAATGGTTAGCACTCTGGACTTTGAATCCCGCGATCCGAGTTCAAATCTCGGTGGAACCTGATATTTTGGCTACACCGTTGCCTTTTTGAATTGTATTTAGTGAAATAATCCATATCAATCAGCGGTTCCATGGTGTAATGGTTAGCACTCTGGACTTTGAATCCCGCGATCCGAGTTCAAATCACGGTGGGACCTGATATTTTGGTTACACCGTTACCTTTTTGAGTTACATTTAGATAAATAATCGATATCAATCATAGATTCTATAGTGTAATGGTTACCACTCTGGACTTTGAATCTAGCGATCTGAGTTCAATCTTGGGGGATTGTGATATTTTATTCACGATATTTATAATTTTATACCTGACCTGATATTTTGGTTACACCGTTACCTTTTTGAGTTACATTTAGATAAATAATCGATATCAATCATAGATTCTATAGTGTAATGGTTAACACACTGAACTTTGAATCTAGCGATCTGAGTTCAATCTTGGGGGAATGTGATATTTTATTCACAATATTTATAATTTTAAAAGTGTTAAAATATTTAACTCTATGTTAGTATATAAATCCCCTTATTATTACTATGAGTATTTCACTTTTCATGGACATAATTAATGAAGTCCAAGTTCGGCTCTGCAGTGCGTGCTAACAGGCGTTTAACGTCCAGCATCCCAAGAGAGATGAGCGCTCTATGCCGTACTTTAAGAATGTAACGTTTTTTTTATTTGGACGAGACAAAATCATTTAGATAAAAAGCCATTTTCAATTGGAAAATGTTCCAGCAACAAGATGTCATCGGCATTTTGAACCACCGATTAAAATAGAGGTAGCATAAGCATTATATTATTTACATATAGTATATGTAGCTGCAGAGAAACTGTTTGCATACTACCCTCTTAACAGAATATCCACAGTAACTTTTATTTTCTATTCTACGGGAACAGATTGATTTCCTGAATTAAAAATTATTCTACGTAAAGTCACATAATATAATTCACAAAATTTCCTAGTATTATTCTAAATGGTCCAGTATTTAATGCTTAATACGCGCACAGTCAGAATAACAGACAGACAAAAATTTCAAAAAAACATGGTTTGGCCTCTACATTCTACTATAAAACTATGTAGAATCAAAAATTCCGTTCATTTGTGTATTTAGAAAAAACCTAAATACCTTTGAATTAGTTTTTTATTTATTTTAAGCGGATCTACATTAAAATTTTCGAAAAATATTTATGTAAATTTACATTATCACTTTATACAGATACTTATATTATATGAACTTTACATCGCTATTTTCGTACCAAAATTTCATCATTTTATTTGATTTTACTCACAATTTACATTTGGATAGTAGCAGTTTAACTTTCTGCTTGAAAATATTTATTAAATTGAATCAAAAAAAAAATGCTTAAAACGTGTAAAATTAAAGCGCCAGAGGGTACCTCGAAGCTTAATAAAGTACCCGCAATCCATAATATTAAAACGAGTCTTCAACGTGATCTAGCTTAACCTTGCCTCCACACCCTATATTTAAAACTTGACACTTATTATTTGTGCCAACGAATGGTTATAGTGTATGGAACTATCGTTTTATCACAAAAGAATAAATCGCGTGGCGCGTTCGGACTAAAAACAATTCCCAGGTCCCTTATAAAGTTTAAGCAAGTGCGCATTAAATAAATTTTATTCCTTTATATATTCTGTATTTTTAAAGATCCATATTTTGGGCAACCTTAATGCCTATTAGTATTATTTTGCCGGTAACCTACTAATGGTGATAGAGAGAAGTTCTAGTAAGTGTAGCCTTTGTATATTATTATGGAAATCTAATTTTTATGCCTTGCACAAATAAAACCCACTGGTACGATAATAATTTTTAGTATCATAATGATCTGATAAAAGCTGAAACTTAGTGATGTCGCTAAGGTTTGATAAGCTTTTGTGCGAAGTCAAATGAAGTGGACTACCAAAGGCATCAATAATATTTAAAAATAAAGGCGATTGTTGTTTGATTTGAAACACTGATCACCATTTACGTACACCAACTATGCAAGCAATTTATAAAATTCTGTAATAATTTTAATCCTATTGTTCAATTAGCAAAACTGTAATCATTGGTTTGCAAACTGGACTTTGAATCCAGCGATCCGAGTTCAAATCTCGGTGGAATCTAATGTTTTGATGGCTTTATCGCCATTTAGAATTGCGTTTCAAATGTTGATCAATACCAATCACCGGTTTCATGGTGTAATGGTTAGCACTCAGGACTTTGAATGCCATGGAGTTTTCTGTGGTTAGGAAAATGAATCAATATCGATCATCGGATCATCGTAAGAATTGGCATTTTAGAATATCACAGTAAATACTCGTACATATTAAACCGTATGTAGCAGTTATAAAGTAGGTATTCCATGTAATGTATAATGTGTATTTAGCCGACACACGCTAATGCGTTCTCCCAATGCTACGGAGTCAAGCTGCGTGATAATTAGCGTATATTACCTTCGCTCCCGATAACACAGTACCTACCGACTGATCTAAACTACTCTACTACTAATCTACTTTTTAACTAATGCTAAAAAAAAAGCCTTACATAGAAGTATTTGACAAAATAATACGTCAGAACAACACAGGTTTTTTTATTTGAATCTGATGTTGATGTTGAAATTTTCAATATATGATCGATGTAAACTATTTTATCGAGAGATGACATCAATATTTACTCCAATTTGCGTTCATATTATCGACATTGTTCAATATTTTTAATTGTCCACGCCAAAGTATACGGTTGTAAATATTTCCGACTTAGGGTTGCTTCACTGTTCTGTTAATATTCTTATTTAATTTATTGAAATTAAGCACTTGAAATGAAGAGGGCTTAATTTTCATTTTACTTAATGAAATAATACGTAGTGAGCAACTTTAATTACTGAAAGTTCGTTAAAATCTTCTCAAATGTCGGTGGAATCTGGTCAGAACGTACCTGAATGTATGGCATTGATATACTTTTAAAATTACCAAGTGCAGTTTATTACCGACGCACTGCAAGACGCACTCTCAGTCTCCTCTCGTAATTGAGAGGCCCTCAAGCTTTCTTCATCACTTTACTTCAGTATCGTACATTGTTAATAAGTCAAACCCAAATATTTTTCTGCCATCCGAAGATTTCCAAAATGCTTTCAACGACTATTATTCAACAACTGGGAACGACCACGTGTTCATTAAAGCAAAAACAATCCACCATGCTGTTACATTGCAAGTTAACAATATTTTGAAGAACTCTCGTTTATCGGGGTATGTTTCCCCACAATGATTCGTTTACCGTTTATCATTAGTACATTGATTTCAAATATGCAAATAAATTCTAAAAGACGAGGCTGCGTACTTGAAACCTAATATCCTGAGGAGATGACTTCTTGTCCTCTATTACTGCCCACAATATTGGAATAATGATCATAATCATCATTTTTTATATTTCTTTAAAATGTCCCACTGAGCTGAAAGTGTCAACCCTAATAGGATCAGTGTCGTGTCATTTCGAAATAGATGAGCTATTAGGTTAATGACCAATCGATCATAACCCCGCAAACAACACAGACAAACATGCCTGCAACTCGAATCAAGTTAGTGGATTAATTTTTTAGACGTGATCAGTCAGTCGTCATTAGGGTTGACAGTGCCACTATAGGAAAAGTGTCTTTGTAATAAGTGAAACCAAGATTGCAGAATAAATACATAAATAAACATTTACACACTCACACCCTCGCACTAGGATTCCCTGTGTTGCGGGTGGCATGGACATACACATAATATATGACATCACAAACACCCATGACCCGAGGGCAAATTTTTATCTGTCACATAAATGTCTGCCCCGACCGGGAATCGAACCTGGAGCCCCTCACTCGGCGGACAGGGTCACTACTAACTGGGTAGTCTCGTAATAGTAATCCACAGTTTGAGTTTACAATTTTAAGAATATAAAAACAGAATTAAGATATAAGAGACATATGGAGGTACTGTAACTAAATATTTCAGCGAATGTTACATAGGTTACTCTATAGAGTGAGAATTCTATAGACAACAGACGTGACCATGATGATGAAGATGCGAAAAATATGTTTTTTTTTTCATAAATAAAAAGTAGTACTATACTTTAAAAGTTATAAGCGAAACTATACGTAGTAATTGCCTAATTGTGAATCGAAATGAATCGATGCATCCGATATAGACCCGTTTTTGAGATATTCAGAAAGAGGTCAGGTTACAAAATTACAACGCTGACAATGTCAAAAACAATGATTTTTATTTTTACGTTTGAGCAGAGTAGACGCATGAGTCGTTTTCTTTCGTTTTCGTGTTAAGTGAAATTTTATAAAGTCAAGTTTAAGTTCAATCCAAATAACGACAAAAATATTATAAATAATATCCCGATGACTTGTATAATTTGCTTATAGTTCGAATATGAAAAAGTAACTTGTAATACAAACAAGACAAAAAATAAGTAGGTGGGCGGAGTGGTAAAATTACCTAAATTTTATTCCCTCTGAGTAGTTACTGGTGTACATTTGTTTTTATTACAATGTATCAAGCGTAATCCTAAATAAAACTTTCATTAAATGCTCTCGAGGGCATTATTTTGAGATAGACGTGTTATTAACCAATTAATAAATCCTTATTTTCTCTCTACAAATTACAGGAATAAATGAAAATAGTTTTAATTAGGCTCGTCTATGAAAGAGGCTGAAGTATGTACAAGGACACCTGTGTTACAGATTTCCAGTTATTTATATCAGATTAGATTATTAAATACAATAAATATTTATTAGTATTTGGATAGACAAGATGTTGCGTGTATTAATACAGTTCGGTGATCATGAAAATTGCACTTATCTGAAAGTTCTGCATTCTTATTTAAGAAACTCTTGTTGAATTTCATCAGTTATGGTCTCCAGTACTGGAGCAAGCATTTTATAAAATATATTTTGTAAGTATATAAGGACTTAGTTCAATGTGTAGTTACTCTAATTTGATGGTGTGTAGAACCGGTTACCGTAAATTGCTGTTAAGTAAAATTATAATTCCTGGAGTGGATTGTTGTTGAATTGTTGTGGATTTATGGCGCGACTGTTCCTCTCGATTTTAATGATGTTAATAACATGTTACACTGAGATCATTTACAAAAGAAAAAACTCAAAAATTAAATACGTTTCGTATCAATATAAGACCAAATATTAAGGTTATAATATAAAGACTTGGGAAATGCTTTGAACAACTGTTAAAATGTATACCGGCGGCGAATTTCCATCACCGATCAACACGTCGCTAAGAAAATTTCACAAACACCATCATAATACGTGGTGCTCGTCTAGGGTACGGTACGGTACGGTACGTCTACGGTAAGGTTTACACGACACTTTCTACCAGGTATGTACAAGTAGTGGTAAGGACTACCACTAGCGGTGAATATCGCTAGAGAGAGAATTCCCGGTGCTACGATACGGGGACCTTCAAGAAGCGGGTAATCGCTTCCTCCACGGCTGGCAACGCATTGCGAACGCCCCTATTGTTATTGACGAGCGATGGTGACCACTCACCATCAGATGACCTTTCTGCTAGTTTGCCTGTTTGATGGTTCTTGTAACGTTGTAGTGTTGTCAATATGAGTCTTTGTCCTATTGTAGATCATGAGAATTGAGTGAGTGGAAAGGTGAACAGCTCAATTATTGATAAGTTTTTGCAAATAAAAATAAATACTATTGCTTGAATATTACTTGAGTATTGCGTGACCAAAGGCTGCCGTGTTTGGAGGAAAGTAATAAAGACTTTAGAAGAGCTAAGATCACTTTTCTCGTGGGAATTTTCCTCCTCCCTCGAGATGAGCCAAACATCGGTTCATATTAGATCTTAGTGTTCCTCAAAATGCGCTGGCCGACCGCCGCGCCGAGTGGATTTTAAAAGTTAGAGATATCACGGACCCAAGAGTTACTGCCCAAGGAAGCAGAGTGAAATTTTAAATACCCTCCAATCATTAAAGAAGGTAAATAAAATATTTGAAGATCTCAATAAAAACAACAATTATTTATATGTCGTTATTTATTGAAGTGCTTAGTTTAATAAAATTCATAACTATTACATCGTTAGATTGCACGTTTTTCTTTGGAACCGTTTATACGATAATTACTCTACTAGTAAAATATTGTACAGTATTTACAATTACATAACATTGTTCTAAATATTTAAAATCGTGATATAAACGTTTAATTAAATACATCAAAATGTACATACTTACATTATAACAACTAGGATAATGAAGAATACATCAAGAAAATATTCTAATACATTACTTCGAAACATTTTTCGTACATTTGTAAAGGGCTTATTTTTATAAAATATATTGAAAAAAATGTTTGCTAACTACGAAATAGGTATAGTGACATTTTAATTTTTAATTTGCTACGTATCTTTGGCATTATGGATTTCACATTCAATAAGCTGTTTGTGTTATGCGTTAATAGAATAACGACTACAGGGTATACTCGAGGGTAAAAGTAGAAAGTAATATTTAAAAAATATATTGACCTATATCAGAGTATTCACACCAAAACGATTCGTACTTCGTATTTCATATAATTTTAAATTCAATATCGATTATGATTTATTCTTGATTCACAAATCAAAATTGAACTACCTCCAAACTTCAAGCGTGTGAATTCCTTTATTTAAATATTTTCAGTAGGCAGTTTATTTTACTTAATATATTGATGATGACTTAAAAATAACAATTAGTAATTACAAATTATACTCATTAATCTGTTGCAATTAATTAGCGATCGAAGTTAGTTCTCATTTAAATCACTGCGCAATCGTGCGCTGCCGTCTATGAAATTGCATTTGATTTTCAGTTTGTCTATGTTGCATTTGATTTGAACTCAGTTTTGGCGGGAGTATTTCTCCTGGGTCGTTTTTTTTTTCATCAAGTCATGATGGAACAATGGAAATATGTATTTTTTTTATTCTACAGCAATTTAACACACATTATTTACCTGATATTCTAGTGTATTTTATCTATCTTATATTTACTACGTATTTGTATTGTAACGTTTTAAAGTACGGATAATTACATTATTACTTAATTTAATTTAAAGAAGTTTACGTGCGTTCTGTATGAATATAAAATATATACAGTGATTTTAAATTCAAAACAAAAAAAACCAAGTGTTTTGTGATATTTGATTTGTGATAAGGTAATTCAATATTTTTAATAATTTTAAGCCACAATTAATTAAATATTTTGTATCTTAAGCATAAAATTTTATTTATTTATGCTGATATTAATTAATTATGTAATATTAATAAATTATTGATTCTTTTAAGTAATTATAATCAATATATAATATTATATTATTTTCTTAAATGCCATAAAATAATGAAAAATGAGTATTAGATTTAATCTCTTGTCTAAAAAGTAAAAGTAACTGTTCGAACAATATTAATGCGTGAACAATTATTAACATCACGTTAGTTAAAACTATTTATATATGTACACATAGTCATAAAATACAACTTATTAAATAAAACAACAATTGGAATAACTAGGAATGACATTTGTATTTCAAGTTACTAATGTTAAATTACAAAATGGAATTCCCAACTTTAGCAACACCGTTCTTCAGTGTCTTATAATAAAATTAATCTTATTATTTTGGAATGACCACTTCAGTCTGTTTAAAACAACTATTTTAATGTAACTGGGACCGATACTGGATATATTACCCGACATGTTTTGCTAAAATTTTTTGGCAATACAAATTTTTGTTCTAAGGTAATAAATATACTCGTAGGTACCTACTACGTTCATTTTTAAACATTGAGATCAAAATTTAATTTTTAATATTATACATTTCTAAAACGTCATTGCTATGAAGTATTTGACATTATCATTATGCCATTGGGTAATTTTTATAATCGTGTCTTAGTAACTTTGAGTAACTTTCAAAACCTCTTTTAGTAACAAAATTCACGTACACGCCATAATAGACCTTTTTATGTTTATCAATACATCTCAAAGTCGTTTGAATTTAGCGAGCGAATCATTTATTGTATTTTCAAACTATACATTATATACAATTCACCGTAACGAGTGTATTACTTCACGTATACTAAAGTCTTTGGTAATAGTTTGGTTATGCAAAGTGAGTTTTATCGCCTTGCCATTCAGTTGTAACTGCCTTGACGCCAGCTGGTGGGCCAGGCAGCCGTGGTTCAGGAGGCCATTGGCTGCAGGGGTACCGAGGTGCTCATGCTTCTGAAGTCCGGTTGAGGACGGATGTCCGGATGAGGTGGACGGAGATCTGTGAAAGACGAGAGACGTTTTATTAAATAGTATTTAATTTCATGGCATTTCATATTGATCAATAATATAGAAAATAATGTTTATCATTTAAATTAGTTAAAGAAAATACGCTCGCTGTGATATTAATCTTATATATTTATATAAGGAATTTTATATCAATTATAAATGTATTTCGCGTATCTCGTCCACAGCGATTTTTTATTTTTTACAGCGATTTTATTTTGATTAAATTTTGTATTTATATTAGGTTTTACTTCATAAGTCTACTTAGGTATGTCCCTGTGTTGACTGAAAAAATCTGATTTTAGACAGAAAATAATTTTTAATAACAATTAATAAGAAAGCGCCATCTCGTTAACTTTATGGTTATTGCCAATCGATGATAACCTACTGGTACTTCAAAATTTTGTAAGATGGCGCTGTATGAAATAAACCGAATACATTCAATTAATTTAATTCAGTAGTTTGTATCTGCATAGGTACTCCGAAAAATATGATTTTACATAAATAAACCGGACTCCCTATACTTAAATAAGTCTCAGTGTTTTAGAAATGTATTATAGGAAAATTTATATATCAAAAGTCTAACCATCAATAAGTACGTTAAGGGAATATTAAAGATCTTGATCCCAAATTACAATCTTTTATTTTTTACTTATATTAAAATATATTTGCATTTAATCGCTTTTTTTATGGGAATAGCCAACAAACGACCAGAGGAGCATGTTATAGTAAGGTGTCACCGTCGAACATGGAAATTAGTAACATCAAGGGCATCACCGTTGCGGTGTCAGCTGAAAAAAAGGAAGAAAGAAAGTACTGTCAAGCCAATTCCGACTGGGCCGGAATACGACGAGTCGTTTGGCGGCTGACTCGAGCACGAGGTTTGTAGCTGGCTAGGAAGGTAGTTGATTATCTTGGTATATCTTTAAATCATGTAAATATAAATCCAGTTTTGCGATTATTTATTCATACGATAGAGACAATATGTTTGTCACAAGATTTCACACATTTGAATACTTCATACAGAAAAAACATATAAATTATTCCATATGAGCGAAAGATTGACTTTTCACTCACATTTGTCTGTCATCGGTTTTTTCGCAAGAAGGCGGGCATATTGCCTTATATCGGAGTTTACATGGGTACTTTATATTACATTGAAAACATCACGGAGTCAGTTGCAAAATGGTTTGAAGACATTCTAAAACTCACCTATCCGATGCTCCGGCACCGCATGCATCTCTGGCGCATGCATGGCATGCACGTCTGTATGCGGCGGCTGCATATGCGGCTGCGCGCTCCTTAGGTCAGCGTGCTGGGTCTCCCGATGTCGCCGCAAATCGACCTTTCGCTGGAACGCCCGGCCGCATAGCTCGCACGCGAAGGGCTTGAAGCCGGTGTGCTTGCGCGAATGTGTGATAAGGTTGGAGCTTTGGCTGAACGCTTTGCCGCATACCTGGCATTTGTGGGGCTTCTCACCTGGTGACAAATTAAAATCGTTAGTATAACTGTGCATCATGTATATATATATATAAAGCGCAAAAGTATATATATATATATATATATATACATATATATTGTTTCTCGGTGATATTCGTATTTCTCTATACATAAATACGTTCAATAATATAATGGTACCGTTGATTGCATGAGTATATTTATCTACTACAAGAAATAATATATGTTACAAAAATTCGAAGGTATAATCGTGCTACTTATTCCTTAACAGAAATTGCTTCCATTAGGCTTAAAATTAAAATGTGATTCAGTGAGGCAAATTTGGTGCGTCGGCACCTACATAATAATACCTATATATCAAATACAAAGATGACACATATACATAGGTCACACTAAAAGTTTCCGGAATTGGACACTTACATAAACAATATTTAAAAAGTTATTACTACATTTAAAAATGGCAATTCTATTTAGCAGTAGAATACAAGTTGTTTCATCAGATTGTCAATTGTTTTCATGGTGTGACGTCATTTTAAAAATTGGGTGATTACAATACAATGGATTTAACTCTGGATTTTTTTTTTCGATTTTAAGTGTAATTTAACAGCTCAGCAGAGCCTCGTTCGGCTTCAGTCTGCTTTTGGCGAAGAAGCACCGTGCAAGACAACTATTTATAGCTGGTTTGCAAAATTCAAACGCGGTCGTGACAATTTCCATGACGAAAGCCGTGAAGGTCGCCCGTGCATTGCTGTGAACCACAAATACCTACATTGATGCTGTGCGCCGTACGATCGAAACAGACCGGCATGTGACCTACCGTGAGATCCAGACATCTTTGGACATAGGAATGAGTCAAATACAGTCAATCCTACACAAAAATTTGGGTGTGAGAAAGCTATGTTCTCAATGGATCCCACACAATTTGATTGATGCTCAAACAACGGAGTACATCACTTGGTGCCATGCTACGCTTGCCAGATACAACGAAGGGGCTTCAAATTTGGTGTGGGACATAGTAACAGGTGACGACACATGGATTTATAGCTACGATCCCAAAACAAAAAGCAGCAATCGAGTGTATGGGTCTTTCGAGATGAGCCGAAGCCAACCAAAGTGGCGCGCGTGAAAAGTGCCTCGAAGCGGATGATTGCTTCTTTTTTTTTGATAAAACTGGACACGTGGCGACTGTTGCTTTAGAAAATAGTCGTACAGTGAAAAGTGACTGGTACACGACCATTTGTTTACCGGAAATTATTGACAAACTCTGTGAAAATAACTGTAAGTGCCGTATCATCCTTCACCTCTATAATGTAAGTTCCCACACGGGCAGACAGTCAAATGAGTTTTTGAAGGCGAAAAACGTACAAATTATGAGTCATTCAGCATACAGTCATAACCTGGCACCGTATGACTTTATGCTGTTCCCAAAAATCAAGAACCAATTACGCGATCAACGGTTTTCATGACCAGAAGAGGCTGTCGAAGAGTATGAAAAACATGTATCTGACGTCACCACGAAGAGTGGCACAAATGTTTTCAAAATTGGTTCAATCGTAGGAAAAAGTGCATTGACGCAAAGGGAGAATATTTTGAGAAACAATAAATTCATTTTTGAGCATTAATAATATTTTTTTACTATCGATTCTGGAAACTTTTAGTGCGTCCCACGTATATATAATTTTTAATGTATTATAGGTATGTTAGTAAGGTCCGCAGAAGAAAGAACTACAGTCGAAGCCTGTGTTTTAAAATCTTATTATACAAACATATGTATAAAAAGTTTTCAAAAATGTTTCTATAAGTACCTATAACATAATATTTGAGCAGATTTCAGAAGCAATAAACCCTGTCGAGTATCGATCGCTGACATGTGCGAGAACGAAACGGACGCTAAGGGTTGTCAAATTTTAACACGTATTATTATACGTGTTAATTTTATTCTTAATTATCGATCTATATCGTTCCTTTGAAAATCCTGTCATAGGGCCCATTGGTCTCTAACAACCAAGTTGTTTATTTTTGTTATTAATGATCATAATAATTACTATGGATAATGGGTCAAAATGTAGGATACTTTTCATCAGGGGATTTGCTTTTCGAGCAATAGGAATTAGAAGTTAATAGATATAGAGACTCTATTATATAACATGGATAGTAAATACAATTTAAACTTCATATACCTGCAATAAATTCATATATATCTATTTCACACAACTAGAAAAACCTATTCTTAAAATAATGAGGATTCTATTTCCAAACGTAAGGGGTACTAACGCGGGTTACTAGTATCATATGAACCTGTAATCTTATTTGTATGCTTCAATTATAAATTACGCGACAGTATAAATATGTATCACGGCAGACATAATGGCAGTACAAGTTTTAAATTAATTTTATTAATTTCTTATGTACATCCCTACGTTCGCGTTACTGTAATACACATCCGCGTAATCTCTGCCAAGTCCGCCCACATTGGGATTCGAAGCGCGGAATCGCTGCTCTTGCGTAAATTTATAGCTTATACTAGCACTCGGAGAGCTTTATACCGGATACTTCATTGCTTCATACGTGAACAGATATTGTTTTACAGTTTTCTTACCGCGCACTCGTACCCCAATGGACCTAAATTATCCCAAATTTACGTACCCCATGCGCCTCAAGGAATTTCGATGGAAATTTGGAAGGATAAAAAATTGGATGGATTTTTATGCGCAATTTAGGAAGTCTGAAAACTACGCTGCTTCAATCTAGATTGACGGTCCGGTCAGTGGCCAACACTAGCTTCATACGTTTTAAAGACTCTCAAGCTCAAGGGTTTGTCGATAACGATACTCACCTAATGATAATTCCCGGAAATTACTTTATAATGTAAATTAATGATGACTGGGAACTTCTAATGATTTGACCGTTTCGCATTATCGTACCGCAATGTATCATATCGCATCGATCGAATCGTAGACTATAGATACGAGCAACTATCAGTTATCTTGTAAGCCACTGAATAATTACCTACGCGACACACTCAACAGTTTTCTACCCGTTTGTCTTAAAGCGCTCGACCGCTCGAAGGTTTATTTACTACGTTCACATAATCTCTGCGAAGAGCCCGCATAACGCTGAGCTCACACTCGCCGGACGATATATTACGTATTCGAATTTCGTTAAGTCGTGTACCTATCTAGGTTAGAGAAATTTGTCATGTCTAATGAAAAAATATCTGTGTCGTGGACTAAATTTTTACTGTCCAAATACTTTTGGACAAGGCCTAATTTCGAGCAGCCAACTTATTATACAACCAACACCCAATAACAAAAACCAGAAACGACCGCGCAAACCCACCAAAGGCGACTTGTTACCCCTGAGACTTTAAAATCTCCAAACATAACAACTACAATCTCAATCTTTTACGCGACAGACTCGACTGGGCACGAATATTTTCTATCTTCCCAAACGGCTCGACCGCTTCAAGGTTTATTTACTACGCTCGCATAATCTCTGCGAAGCGCCCGCATTATAATGCCGAGCGCACACCAGCCGGACGCCATATCACGTACATATATATCAGAGCTTTACTAGTTTATGTATCGTGATTCTGGCGGAGGAATTTAATATGTCGTGGACTGCGTTTGACCGCGTCCGCCGAATGATTGTTGGCGCAGGCATTTTTCAATTATCGCGTGTCAGGATGGACAGTTCATGTTGGGTGGAATGCAAGTTAAAATAGTTACATATAAGATTCTTAATATCACTCATTTAAATTAGTGTCACATGACAAACTAACGATGGATAAAATTATGACAAGTGAGAATTGCTCTACCTTACTTAAGTAGATACTGTTTTAGTTTTTGTTATTATTTTATATTATACTAGCTGTGTCCGCGACTTCGTCCGCGTGGAATTTAACAAAAAAGTTATTTAGTAGAAATAAAAGTAGGCTGAGTTAGGTACTCCTTATTACATCAGCTGCCTGCCAGTGGAAGTCTCGTCAAAATCGGTCCAGCTGTTTCAGAGATTAGTCGGAACAAACTGACAGACAGACAGACAGACAAAAATTGTAAAAAATGTTATTTTGGTATATGTACCGTATATACATTCATATGCATGTAGTAAAAAGCGGTTATTTTAATATTACAAACAGACACTCCAATTTTATGTATTAGTATAGATTTGTTTATTATAGGTAATTATTTATTTATAAAATATTTTAAACGCCCTTCTAGATTAGCTAAAATAAAAGCTGTCGCCTCTTTACAGGGAGGTTATTTAGTGGCCTATCATGCTTCCAAAGAAAAATGTACCTTCGATTTTGGGCCTTAGAAAGCATTATCGGTCTGGGTCATCTATCGCACCAAAGATTAAATAGGTATATATAAAAAAAACTACTAACAGACAGACGCGGAACATACTCACGAAGAAATAGTGGAAAACCCTGGTAATGTGGAGCATGTAGGCACGGGAACAATGAGAAACATAAAAAGTTGGCCAAAGTCGCCTTCTAATATTTTAACAAACTGATTTGTAGTAAATTGTTAAGTAACTGACTATTGTATGCTTATGTACTTATCTGTATAATATGTACCTGTTTACATAAGTAGGTACATGAATAAACACCAGAAATAATTTAGTACAATGAGTGACAAGGCTCTAGCAACTAAATTATTGTAACAATATTATTCTACAAACTTGTTTATTTAACTCGAAACCCACGCAAATATTCTGCGGCATAGGTACCAGGAAAACATAACGACCAATAACACGGCGGAGTACAATCGCGAGCAAATCACAGCAAGGCACCGATACCTAACAATTAGGTATAGCATTTCGAAAAAGGGCCCACACTGCGTCAATCATGGGGTCCGTGAAGTGGCGACTTCATTATAATGACAGAGAGGTACCTTCTCTCTCGCTCCCGCGTCAGTGTCGCGACGCGAGACCAATTTATATCCGTCGTGCCATTGGGCCGTGATTGCGGGAGCTCCTCCCCGCGTCGCATAGCAACGGGAGGGGGGTGCCCCCACTCCCGCCACCCCCACCCTGCGTTATGGATCGCAATTTTCCTTTGAATTGGAAATCAGAGTCGGTCGGGCTCGTTAGCAGGCTCCCATCTTCGGGCAGATTTTTAGGAAGATGCTCCTTCTCCTGAATTGCGATGTTTATGCGCGCTCCCTTTTGGCACTAAACATAATGATGTAACGTCGGCGTGAGTTCCGTGTTCCATAGGGGTAGTGTTAGGGACATCGTGAGATTTATCTTTTGCTATCTGGATATTTACAACGTGGAATCGAAATACTAGCTATTATAAATAGCTCGACTAAATGCTGAAACGAAAAAATGCAATAGGTATACCTTAATATGATCGATATTATAAATATCAAATTGGATTGTCTGTAACGATATATTGAAAATGACTACTATTTTCTTTTTTTACATATGTGCAGCAGATTAATAATTTGTATTTGATAGATTATTGGGGAAAATATGTATATGTTACTAATTATTTTACGCCATCTGTAGGTATTCGTTCATTTTCTTTGAACACTTTCAACCAACTTTCGCCCAATGTTAGCATTGGTCTAGATTGTAATACCTATTATAAGTATATGTTAATTGCATGATATGTATGTTATGTTGTCAGTTATGTGTTAATACATTATTAGATATCTTTAATACCTAATATCTTGTATACCTAATACAAGTGTTTTTGAAAAAACTTTGATGACAAAAGGAGACATTTGAAAATATCTGGATGACAGATGAATGTGTATAATTTTTTAATAACAAAATATTTGTATACAAATGTCGATGAAAACTCCTTTAGCACACCCCAATCGCCACTGAAAAAGTATGGTAGTCATAATTATATAGAGATTGGGAAGATATGGAAGTCGAGCTATTGATAAAAAGTAGGTACGCTAATACAACCCTAACTAAATACGTATAATACTGGCTAACCCTGTCACAATCATGCGAATATACTAAATTATTCCTTATTTCGATTCCTCAAAACATTCGCGAAGTAACCCCGTGAAATCACTAAGGAATCATAAGTACGCGAAATCTTTCAGTTCCAGTTTACGGCGTAATTACGAAGGATGTAGGGTTGGGTTGTGGCTGTAATTATTTTCAAAGTTTCTAAGGAGATCTGAGATACAGTGTTATTATATAGGTTTGTTTGATTTTATTAACTCTCCAAAAGACAGTGAAACAAGAAATATGTATGTTTTGTAAAATGTTAAGATTACTTATTTTGTTTTGCTATATATTTCAATATGAAATTATAATTAATCACTCGCTAACAACTTGGCTTATTCTCTTCTAGTAAAACTATGCACCATCGGCTCGACAAAATAAATATTTAAATATGACCTCAGTTAGTTATGTTATTTAAAATATATACAGATTAACTCATAAACAAATACGATCAAACAACTGCTGACCCTATTTAACTAAAAGCCTTTAAATTTAATTTATAATTCTAAAATAAAAAAAAAACTGACTAAATTCGTATATTTTCACAATTACACAATTTTAGTTCCCACTTAAACAATTTCATACAATGTTCACCACACTAAATTCAGCTGCTCGCGTAAATCATTCGAGAGTGCGTAAAATCTTCGCGACGCTGTTTAGTACGTAATTACGGTGCGATATTATCGTACGGGGGAGGCGTTAATTGTTTTAGGGCCCCCCTTGGTGCTTAAGGGTGTCGAGGGATCGTTGCGTCGAAGATCGACTGTTTACTGATTGTACTAGTTGGATTAATAAATATTGATTACGGTAGAGTACCTATTTTTTGGTATATGCAACAAGGGTTAAGTCGGCCATGAAGTTTTTTGAGCTATTTTTAAACTAACTCATGTTAACAACTAAACGTTTTCGGTATCAACCAAGGTTGTGTTCATTGCCGAAGGTTTTTTTAAACCAGCGATCGACTGACTGAACTTTTTCGATCCATCTATTGTCCGATAACCGTACACGTACGCACAGACCAATTTTTATTACGACCAACCAGTGAGTGATACAATTTTTTGAAATTTTCCGTTGAACAATAAACTTCGACTATATTGTTACGTCTAAACTTCTTGGAAAATACCGATTTTTTTAATACAATTTACGTTTTTGTTAGAATTTTCGTAATAATATTTTTCGACGTGCTAACACGGTTAAGTCCGCCTCGTAACCATTTCTTTCAATAGCGTCATTTGGTCGTTATGGGCGATGCTTCAAACAGCTTCACGAGCTTTCAGTTACTGCTTCTAGTCTACACAGATTTTTTACAGCTTCTCGTAATATAAATCGCTTGTCAGCTTACGAGCTGTATCTGGGGCTCTTGGATCTTTTGAGTGATACGAGGAACAATAAAGTTACCTATGAACTTGTAGATGTCTCTTTCTCGAAGGAAGCATCTCTAGGACTGGGGGTTATTTTGACTTCTGCATAAGACAAAACTTCGTATAGTCTGAGCTTACTTCGACAATTAAGTGCTGACTGAGAGAAGCCAGTACACTACGATTGCCTAACTTATTAATTTTGCGGTAAATAATTAAAGTAACGAAAACTGTAAATGCACTAGAAATAAAAATATATAATATAATACTTAACATCAATAATTTGGACAAAATAGTAACTTCTTCCAAGAGACAAGATATTATCATATTCCAGCGTTCGGACGCAGCACTTTCCGAAACGCAGGTGCAGAATTAAAAGTGCAGTCATTAGGGTCCTGCACTTACCTAGTCTGCAACAAAGGCTAGGGTTGCCAGCCTTCGTTACTAACAAAAATACAGGTAGATTTATTATATTGTTAGCTCGCACACGAAAGATCTGATTGTATGTGGTTAGCGTTATTTAAGGACACGTCTCGTTGCCGATCAAGAAGTAAGTGAAAACGTAGCTTCTAAACTGGCTCTCCAACTGATAGTTGATGAAACAGTCGATGATACACTATGTAATTCGTCTAAGAATTCAGAATTAAGAGATGTGGACACTCTGCCGTGAATCATCAGTCATTAAAGAGGCATGTACTATGACGATACAATACGATACGGTTAGCACAAGTTTTTCTTTGAATACTTGTCAAAATATCATTGAGAGCTCTCAGGTGTCCTATTGAATAATGTACGATTTTCTCTATCGAAGCATATTTGATCTTTAAGGCACTTATAATTCAGAATAATTTAGAATATTTACTGTATTCGAATCCGGAATGGAAAGTCGAATTTCAGACATGACAAAGCTTCATCATCTCAAAATCGATTCTCTGCATCAAAATATCTGTGACTGTGAACTGTGACCGAGTGGGAAGAGAGAATGAATAATCAATGAGGATGTAAATGTTCTGAACACACTGCCTCCCCAATTTGTCCCGTTTTTATAAGCCTCTACATTATAAATGTTCTACTGTGGTCTCTTAAATTATTGTTATGGCTTCTCTGATCCCCTTTTGGAAAACGTGTTTCGATTTTGTTACCTTTATTATGTTACGTTTTCTACTATTGATTGTATTACAGCAATCATGAAACCAAAAAATTAATTCTGATTGAGTATGTTAAAACTAGCTTTAGCCCGATGTGATTTTCCATGGTTAGCATCTAAGGACTTTTAGACTTTTCTCAAATTCGCTTCCTAGTCAATGTGTAAAATGCGTTGTTTTTCATACACAATAACTACACCCACTGGTTTTGTATTATGGTCAACACAAAAAGGCGTGAATCCATGCAATTATTTGCTATATGTATTTATTATAAATATACTTTCCGTTGATTCACAATATTAAAAAAAAAAAATCTTTCTTTAAACGAGATTTCCTGAAGCTCTGAAAAGTCATTACCTATTAATTACTTAACAGCTTTAATAAAAGTACCTATATTCCAACAACAACATTCCCTGTAAACAAATCCTAAATATGTATATATAACTTACCCGACTACGCCATATTTTGTGAAATCTTACCGCAGAAGCACTTTAAGTACGGAATGCCGTATATTTAATTCACGACCAGCTAAAGAACGTCGCCATAAAAATCCGTCTCTGTGATACTGTGCAGATGAGGTATCCAGGGACGGATTTGGGGCTATAATTTAATTATATTAATATCTGTTTTATTGCTAATCTCGAGTTTACTGCCCCGATAATGGGTGGTAATGATTTTGCCGACAATCTTCCAGATATTGGCTAGCGATTCGCTTAGGGAATTGGCTTTTAATGGTTACTCTGTTATTATTTTCATAACTAGTAACTTTTATATACTGAGTAATCGCGCACTATTTTCTTTTTCTAATTTCATGTAAGTAAGTATATGATATTTTTTTATGGAAGGAGCAAATGGTAATGAAATGCATTTAGTGGTGATGGTTACATCAATTACATAGTTGTTACTCTCGGTGATTCAGTCGACGTTAGATGTCACTGCTATACGTAGTTGTCAAACTAATCCATATTCCTTTTCATACCGTTAGCAAGCTAACTTGAAATAGAACTTGTTTGCAGTCCATCACTACTACTAACACCACGGGTACATCGAGGAGATACAAAGGTCTTTAAATGGGCTTACAAGACTTCGTGTGAGACGATTCCACAGTGTTCAATTATGTAAGGAGTTAAATTGAATTTAAATTATCTTTTTTATTGACAATTGAATGCCTGTAACTATTAGACAGAAAATACCTTTTTTAGTGAAACTTTAATTTCAGCCTTTTATAACGAAATCTGCAGCGTGACTTACTAAAATAACATCCCTGAACGGTAAGTAGAAATTTTATTTTGATATTTTAAAAACAGTTTTCAAAAATCAATTTTCCTGCGGCCCTGCTCACTATTTATGTAACCGGGCTCCGTAGATCCGGGATTTACGTTTATCGCTCGCCCGGATATGTTCAATCACAACCGGGCGCGTCTAACCAGGTAGGTAGGTATAACTTTTGAACCGGTAGCTAGATTCCAATTTTTACAAATTATAATAACTGATATTATTTTACATTGCGATGTAATTTGTCTAACACTAAGACGAGAATATTTTCAGTTTTTCAGCCATCCTATTTCAAACTAAAATTCCCTTGGCCAATGTGTCTAAAAAAAAAAAACGTTAAACGTTTCTCAGCTGGCTCAAGTAGAAAACCGCATTTTCCCCCTCATGGTCTCGAATTTCCTTTAACGGTGACACGACTACACTGACCCAATGCCTGGCGGGTTGAGTGGCTTATAAACCTCCATAAGTGAGTTTATAAACCTTCCAGAACATTATAGCGAACTCTCGGTTATGCAGGTCCTTACTAGGTTTTCTTGTATCGATGCATGTTATTTATAATCTAACACGCATAAAGGTTTGAAAAATTAAGAATGTCTGTGATATTTCGTTTGTGTATATTTATGGATGTAATTTGTGTGTGTGTAAGTGTGTGATGGTTTCGTTTTATGTTGAAATTTTTTAAATGATAAAATTTTCAAGTATTTCCAGATATACAGATTATTTAGAATTATTTATCACTGTATATAACAGACTATACATTTAAGGAATATAAAATACAGACTATTAAAAGAAGGTTCACACATATAGATTTCAACAAATCCTCACGCGAGACGCCGGCGTGATTCTTACGTCGGCTGGTAGTGAAGTGCGGATTTCCCGAGAATCCTGACATGCCGGTTTACGAGCCGCGTGTTTCCTCCTCCCTTCCGGGAGAGAGGGAGGAAGATGGACCACATCCACCGAATATATACGCTATAGATGAAGGTGCGCTTGGATTCTTGATTTATTCTGAACGTGAAGAATCTGTAGGGTGATACTGATTCTGAAATTTTTTTCGGGTTTAGACAGAGATTATGCATGTCGGCAAACAAAGCAAGAACTGATTCGACCAGCTAAACAAGGATTTAATCCGTTGTCAGCGACAATACTTACTGGCAAAATATGGTTGAGTTTGATATCACTCACGTTACCAAAACATTTTTTTTAAACGGCAA
The DNA here is from genome assembly GCA_003671415.1 of Megathymus violae. Taxonomy (NCBI): domain Eukaryota; kingdom Metazoa; phylum Arthropoda; class Insecta; order Lepidoptera; family Hesperiidae; genus Megathymus; species Megathymus violae. The sequence continues at coordinate 2,101,325 of PDGT01000011.1, read as the reverse complement.
CATCATGTGCTATTCCGGTCATTTGGAAATATCATTCATAGCATGGGGTTTGATAATAAACCGTTGGGACTGCAAACAACAAAAAAACTAATATCTATAGTGACTGTCAAAAAATATTATATTTATTTTTGAAATAGTTTTATTTAAAAAAAGCAATTTCTTATAACTCGGGTGTACACCTTTTTGGAGTGAAATCGGTTATAATATATAACTTTTTTCTTAAAATGCTCTTCAAAAACACTTGCTTGTAAAATTTTGTATGACTTATAAGCAAAAATATTCCCAGCAGTTAATGAAAATATTATGAAATGATTTCATTTCTGATGCAATGAAATGCTTAATGCTCATCTTTAACATAATAAACAATTGTGTATGACGCTGATTATTGAAGGTTACTCTGAGGATATTCAAAGCGCTTCTGTAATAGCAACAGTGATACAGTACGCAATCTTGCCTTGATAGTTGAGAGCTTAACAAACAAAGGCAGAATAACAAAAACGAATTGTACGGTTTGTTTACACAACAAACTGCTTTCCGAGATCGTTGTGTGATTACAACGCTAACACCGACCTTGGAGAACAGCGGCCATACTTGATGTTGGATGTTAGGTCGAAGATACTTTTGAACAGAAATAAATTTTGTTTGTGCCATGTATACTTAGCATTTTGGTGTATCAACCGAACATGCACGATTTTACTAATATTGTGTTCAATATATTATAGGTTTTATTTACAGACTTAACTTAAAAAAACGTTTAATGTTATAAACTATATTTTTAGGATTAAACGTAATTTTTTATTGCTTTTGTTACCGTCTTTAAAAGGTGCTTTTTCATGGTGGAGAAAGAAACAGAGAAAGAAACTCTTCTGTGTATTATTATTAGTCACATCAACAGTCGGAGGAACACACTGCGCTGGATCGGCGCGGAGACATTTACGATTTGCAGCTCACTCGGGTGAGATATGTGTTGTGTAAATGTCACTTAGAAGGATGATTTATAGATTTGGCTACCATACATAGTATATCCTTCCAGCAGCCTCGACACATCCAACGATGTTGCTTTACGTGACGTGATCATGGAATTGTACGAAGGATTGTGGTTAAAGAATTCTGCTCCAACAAAACGCGGTATTTTCTGCCACCAAAAATGTAAGATTGTTCAATGTAAGGTTGTTCCTTCGAAAGTATTACCGAATCCAAGATTTATGTTAGTGGCCCGGTGAATGCGTGGTCCGATTCTACGCCACCGGGAAAGTTATCACCGGGCGTGCCCCCTACAAAAACTAATAAGAACCTCGCACGTTGACACTTGACAAATTCGTTAATTCCACGGGAGGGCTGAGGTCTGAGGGATCGGATAATACCGAGGGAATCGTCTGTCTGGCGGAAAAATACTCAAGGAATAGTTTTAGTGTTTCAGTTGTGTTGAGTGTTGTAAAACTACTTTGAGGACATTTATTTTTTGGGTTTTCTGTACGGTAAATGTTATTAACCAGTTGGCGGGTCGATACAGCAGTCTCGTGGTTTAATCATTGGTCATCTTAGGGGAGGTCTAGGTTACAATCTTGCACGCAACTCTGATTTCACATTATATGTGTATTAAAATTATCATCCGTCATTTGCTTCGGTGAAGGAAAGCATTGAGAATAAATGTGTATATTTAAACGTACTTTCTAATGTCCTCAAAAATGTGTGAAGTTGTCTTGACCTTTACCACTCATATTGTTAGAGGAAACCCGAACCGAGCAGTAAAATAATTGAGTTGTAATGATTGCAGATTTATATCGAGACATTGATTGATTTCAACCCACTAGCAATCGCTTGCTAATGTCTCAGTCTCCTCATAACACATCCTCATAGCTTCGAGACCATCAGACTACTCAAATGCGGTGTTGAAGTGATATCCAACTCAGGTATAACTTAAGGGTCAATCAAAGAACCAATCCTCATATTTTTTTGCTATCTGTGGTCATTTAACTCGTCACTCTTGTGTATTCGATGATAATTTTATTGACTCCGTCATATGGAAACTAAATGCTCCCTATCAAGCGCGACAGTATCTCACGATGGTAACGGTATGCGGCAGATTGCTCTCGGACCGTCCGGATCGGTCCCGGAATGTCCCCGTCACGGTGCTTATTGCGATGTATTTGTGACCGTTACGGGAATTCGGGATTTTCGGGAGCGTGGACATTACCGCTGGCTCCCGTCGAACAGGGAGCATTGAAGAACCGATTTTGTTAGCAATTTTGATATCATTCAGGGATTCGTTGCGTTACATGTAGTTAATGTCTCTAGCCGTTCGAACATTGATGTAATTAGTGAATATCTATTTACACCCTACTAATGTGTAATTATTGCATTGTATGCCTAATATGAGTTTACTGACTATATTTTTACTTGATGGTAAGTTGTGATGATATACTAAGTGGTAAAACATATTAAATCAATAAAAACTTGTATAAACTAAATAACATAAGCGTATAAAATATTAGATTTTTTACATAGAGATAAATTAAGACTAACATAGATTATTAATTAAATGTATGTTGAACTGGGTGGAGCTTCGTAACTACAGAATATTAAAATACTAATCCATTTTCTAGTGCTGTAAAACTTTAATGTTTTTTTAAAGTTTGCATTATCATCTTATTAATTCCGTATAAACATCTAGGTAATTGTACATATCTTTAACCCACCAATTACTATAGCAACTCCACTGCTTTCGCAGTTCTCAACAGCAGTACTACGAAACGGTACGCGCGGAATGCTAGTCACCTCCCTTATTGCTCGGTGACAATTGATGCTCTTAGTTTTGTACTGGTATTTCGGAGCCATTCTCAATCTGAATGGGAGTTTTAGAAGCACAGCAAGGCCCGCTTGAAAATCATTGCGAATAACAATGTTACAGTGCAACGTACAGTGGTTCATCGCCTTTGATGCTAGATCCAAATGCGACACCGTTCAAACATTACGTTGTAGGGTTGTCACATGGTACAAAGTAATATTGTAACTTAATAAATAAGTAGCGGGTAGTGTGTATAATTTTACTACGCGTTTACCTTCTATGCTCTTCCTCAAACTACACCCCCTGTACGACTGACCCATGGTCTACATGTCTTAGCTGTAACCTGTGGTTGTATTGAGTTTAAGATTTATTTTTAATGTCAACGTTATGGTTCGACTAAGAAATTTTAATAATAAAATAAAAATGGAAATAAATCGGTCTACATCCACTATCAACATGATTTCTGTGTCCCCCTATCAGTCATATGTGTTCTCATATAACCTTTTATACCATACGATGTAATAAAATACTGAACACGGAAACTATGCAGACGTTTTCAGGGTAATCTATATAGAAATTATCGTAATTTGTACATATTTAATACCGTCGGTGATCATTCACCATCACGTGATCCATTACCGCTTTTACGTACTCAGAAGCTAAACAAGCAACCAATTGATGCATTATAGTCAATTTCATTCAATGGTAAAGCATTTATCACATCTTTACAGTCAATTCATTCGTCTGATATTTCTGTTATAAACACTGTATTTATTAACCACTTGCTTGTAATGCTACCAGTCGGATTCTGTCATCAATAAACTATCGTATCAACAAATCTTATATACATATAAATATTCTTTGAATATGATTTCCATCTGTTATATAATATATAAATAAATCAATTGAATCTTAATTAATTAATTTCATAGAATCGATAAAATTCCTTTAGTCGTCTTGTTTGATCGAATCCCTTTCAATCTAATCACTCGTGCCGCTAAACTGTTTCCATTTAATTAAAAATATAATACTGAAGCTTATAAATATTAATAAATAATGACTCAAAGTGGGTAAATATCAAATAACGTGTCACACCCTACAGCGATATTTCAATAGTTGACACCCAACACCGCTAATACCCGGTTGCAACTTATTATCCATTACGCATCGAATCCAATAAAACTGAAGATGACAATATAAATTGGTACTCCGCAGCGGGCAAGGGTTGGGCCATCGTTCCAACGGATTATACCTAATGCCAATAATAGGAGCTGTTTAGTTGTGAATACATGTCGAGCCGGTCGATGCCGTATCGTATATTGGTAATGTTTAGAACCTCAACAAGAACGGTAATAACACGATTTATTTGATTTTAAATTTGTTGAAATAAAAATTGCTAAAAATATGTTTTTTTTATAAGTAATTTACGAAAGACGTCTAGAATAAGAAAATATAAAGAGTTCACATTTCCAGAACAAAGCATCTTATAAAAGCGGTAGTAGTAAGAAAAGAAAAATGTCATACATAGGAATATTGGTTGAGTGCGTTATTCTGCATGATTAAATGATTTGATTTCAATTCATTAAAAAATATGGGATGGCCTATTGTTGGACGAGTCTGTGAAAGACCTTGTCGTTAACATTTTCTATTTAGTAAGGGTTTTAGTTTCGTTGTCCAGCTGGGATAAAAAAGATTCCATCCACAAGTGTAGAAACGTTACTGCGGAAATAATATAAGCGGTATTTACGTAATGTGAGTCAATCATTTTAATTTAATGTTCCATAAAGTTGGCATTTATGGTAAAGTATTTTTTCCGAAATAACATGAATAATTACAACATTCGTCCTATAAAACCTGTTATACACATAATTAAGCTTTTACAGGTCTGTATAAACTAAAAGTAGTATTTTAAAATCTACAACATTAACTCACATTGTTATAGTTTTTATAATATACATATAATATACATATACATGGAGTAAATGAAAATACATTTCAATTTATAGACTAGACATTGGTCGAATATCCGTCGTGTCGTGTCGTGTCGTGATATGAAAAGAGAAATGCGGTCGCATAAATGTTATAAATTCAATCTATCATGACGCGCATTAGGGCGCGGATACATGAGAGCGGTAGGCTTTGCATACATTTCGGAAATAGATTCGGACTGTGTAATTGCTCCTAAGCAGCTTATTGTGATAGATACGTGGTTTAAAATAAATTATAGCTAATTTGATGTTATGTCCAAAAACTGTTACGACATCTAGTGCTCGTGTTCAACTGCTCTTCTGATCATATAAAAAGTTATATCTTGGTATAAAGTTAAATAACCCAGTATATATAAACTGCTTATGTCCTCAAATGGACTTCAAAATGTTCAACGTTCTTTTATGGGGCTTGGTGTTCATTTTTCCAATAAGGTGTCAAATGTGTTAAATCACAGTTTGTAGGTAAAGATATACCGCTACATATTTATATATTAATGACAAGGACGCCTGGAAATAGTAGTGCCGCAACCGATTTCGCGCTTATTCTCCTAAATCCTCGTTCTAATACCGTTTCTTCTTCTCAATATTAAGCACCTTCTGGATTATATTAATAGATAATATTAAAGGCAACTAGCAAATATCCATCTATACCTACAGATGCAGTATAATTCTAACTACTAAAAAATCCCAAGAATATCCCGACAACCTTTTCCAGTCCATTCCACACAGGTACTGGCAGGATATAAACGGTTAAAGAGATTTCCGTCGGAACCTCTGTCACGTAACGCACGTGCGGCGGCAGATTTGAGAGGACGATGACCTTTCGAATGAAGTAGGTATGAATGTGTTTTATTAAAAAAATATTCGAATCTGGAACTTTCGAATGATGTTCGAATTTGTGAATATATCTGCCATGAATATGGTTAGTAAAGGGAATGCGGCATATCACCCGAGTGATGGCAGCACCGTCGCTACGGCTTAACACGCGGCAACTCCTGCACCAGAGCCCAGCTATGATACAGGGACTATGGCAGGCCACATTCGTGTTTTAATCATGCCGGAGACTAGTATCTCTCCGCTTTGTATAGTTATACATTTCGTTTGTAATTATTGTTAAAACAGTGAACTCGAATAACGTTTGATCAAGACGCAAGCAAGCCACTCCAAATTTAACATTTAAATTCCATAATTCGTTTTTATAACTAAGTAGCACTTGCAATAGTCTAATAAATGTTGTATGATCGTGGTGGTTTAAACTTAAATTTCATTTACAACCTGATACTTTAGTTTTTTTAGGTTGATATGGACACATAATCTGAATTTATTACATTCCAATGTTTCCTCACAACTTTTTTTTACGTCATACATCATTATATCACTCATCGAGCTATGTAAAAAGCGAAATGTATTTTCGGCATAAGATGGACTGCTTCCCTCGATGAAAAGACTGCAAGTTTAACGAAAGGTTTGTGCACATGCCACAGTTTTTAGCTAGTGTTAGCTAACTAGATTTCATGTGATTCTTACAAACGTTAGAACATTTGTCGATATTATTCTTTCACTTACTGCACCACTTCACATCTGACCTGCAATAGAGTTTGACCAACTAGTTTTACAGTTCATGTGGTCTGCAATAAAACAATTTAGTTCTTATTTCAAAACCCATAGAGCATATGCAGTTGAAATGCAGTAGAAGTTATGTTGGAGTGAATAAAGTGACGGTTAGAGATAACACTTGACAACTGAGGCCATTGTCGCGCCGTCGAATCAAAACACTCGGGAAGCGCGCGCTGCGAGCGTCGGCCAATCAAAACACTGTAATTTGATTATGGAACGCGCGGTTTGTTTTGAAAATGAACGTGTGCGCGTCGAACGTGCTCGAATTCGAATAGCACAATTTTTTTATAGAAATCCATAGATACAAGTTGAGCTTTGTTTTTGCTTTTCTAATGTTATTTTAGAATGGATTTTTGGAATGTTTTCATGAATATTGTTGGAGTGAAAGTGGTTTTCTATTAAAGTAATACCTATTCACTATATTTTGAAATTATAACTAACAGCTACATGTGTATTAACGTAACGAACGGAAGTGTTGGATATAAGGGAAGGGGAAGACCAAAGAAGCGGTGGATAGACTGTGTGGAAGACGATATGAAGATTAAGGATGTGTGCACTAAGATGACAAATAATAGAGATGTATGGAGAGAAAGGAGACACTGTGCCGACCCCAAGTGATTGTTCTGAGGGCCGAGAAATGATCGGCTACATATGTATTAATTGATATATGTAGACGTCAGAGCGGATACACAAAAAAAATGCTACGAGTTGATATCCAGTGGACCTCAATTCCTAGTAGGATCGTATAATTTACGATTACCTACGCAAGTATTTAATGCAGGTATGTAGGTATACATATGTTCAGGATTTGAATAAATGCAAACGTCATGGCTGTGCACGTGACGTGGTCAGATACGTTTGCGCGCAAATTTCTTTTCACTGCTGCTTAAACACATTTAAAATATAATGTTACAGTAGGTATACAAAATATTTCTTACGTAGGATAAAATAAAATTTTCATTTCTTTTCATCTAACCGTGATCATCTCAAAAACTGTAAAAATCATCTCAAAAAAAAAGGTAAAAAAATATTTTCATACAGTGTTTATCAGTGAAATAATTTGAAGAAGCTCCATAAACATAAAAAATTTATAAAAATGATAAAACTGGTAGGTAACCATTTTTCTGTTATAATTTGATACAGTTTTTAAACGATTTTGTAATAATTTTTTTTCGAACGAAACCTGGAAAAGTTTTAAACAATAAAAGTCTTTTCCACACGATAAGATCAATCAAAACAATTTAGAATAGTTTTAATAATAATAATAGTTGTGTGTATTATGATGTAAATATCAACCGATCCCCCAGAATACTATGTTAGTTAAAAAGCAATCTAGATAATGGCAATTATTATAGAAGATTTTAAACCAATGATTGGGGATTAAATATAAAAAAGGTCGCGTCCACGTGTGCGCCGCGTGGCGGGCGTGAGACGATCATTGCATCATTTACGTATTCATCCTAACACGGGGACATTCGTCCACCAGTGGTGGGGTCAAACTGAACAAAGACGAAGATTTATCAAACGTAATTAAAAACAAACATGTATGAATCATAGGTAAGGTTTTATTTGGAAAGTTCCGTTAGCGACTACATGAGTAGGTTAAACCTGTTTTTTTTTTCGTTCTTATTTGACTTTAGGAAGTCTCATGGCTTGTTTCGTGTGATTGACAGACAAAAGTTATTGACAAGGGTCTACTCGATACTAGTAATAAAACTGTTACGGCTTCGATATATTATTGGAAGTTTTTGGAATAAAACTGTTGAAATGTTTAGTGTAGACTTTATAATCGATGTACGTATAAGACCTAATCTTATTTTTTTTTATTTGCCCATCAGTCTGTTCATGTATAACACTAAAATCAGTGATATGCTCATAATCAAGGATATTTATCATACCGAGAAATGGATCTGTTCACAGGAAATTTTCCAAAGTGAAGTCCAGATATTAGTCTAAAAAGTTATATTTCTTTATATTTTTTATATTAAAAGTAAATTTATTACAAATATAAAATTTCATAGGGACATCCTGTGTATGAAATTTAAACCGGTAAAATCCTGTTACAAAAACTTTATTAACTCTTGACATCAATAAAAAAACTGGTTAAGCCCGAATCGTTGCCGAATAAGACAGAGTTATGTGTCGTAAATGTATTTAGAAGTAGTTTCCATTTTATGTGGAAGTTTAATATTATTTATTAATAGATTTATTATTAATACATTGGTTTTACTGTAAAAAATGACGACCTATTTTTCCTCTTTTTTAATTTTAGAGTCAATACTTTCTGCGGCGAGAGGGGAACCTATTATTAGGTGCCCATAACTATTTAACCTAGTAAACCTTAATTTGTTTAGGAAAATTTATTTAAAAATGTAGCTCTACGCCATAGTTAAGTAATCCAATAGTGGAAATAAAGTTTTACGGATTATTTACGGAAGCAAATCAGAAATATATAGGCAGATAAACGCAACTTTGTTTGATTAATGACCTTTATTATTCTCCTTTTCCAAGTATGTCTTCCATACCGATTCTAATAAAAAAGTAATTTTTGGAATTGATTAAAAACGAATTGTTCAAATGTTATGATTCAAAATTATTTTAAACATATATTAAATTTTTATTGTAATGAGATTTCCGGAAACACGTTTAAAAAATATAAATTAAGTTTGAATTTATAAAAGTCGAACTTAAGTGTAATCTTCGCAAAAAAAATATTATAAAAATACGAGTACATATATTGAAATGAAAGTTGCAAATTACTGTTCATTATACCGGTTCTAATATTAAAACATAGTATCCTAGAAAATTGAGATAGAACCCTACGAGTAATTCAAACTTCAACTGGCGACTTGAATCAAGAATCAATGATTAATATGACCGAATAACGGGCAAATCTGACGGCATCCCTTCGGGAGTACTTCGGTGCCGTTCGGGGGCCGTCGTGTCATTCCGGCGCGGCGGGGGGCTCACTAGCTAATCGTGATAATGTGTTTATTGAATTAGGTGGCGCGTGCGTCGGACACGCGGCGCTCTCCGGTTGCACATGGGTTACTCCACAGTTGAAAGTTAAGTGGTATCACTAGTTAGGGTGATAGACTGAGTTTTGGGTGCGATAAAAACGTTTGATGAACCAGTCAAAAATACTTTTCGATTAATAGACAATATTAAGATTGGTTCATGTTTTCTTTGAACAAGAAATTTTTATCGATTATAATCGATGATATGATGATAATAATAATAATAATCGACAATGATAATTACGTACACTTAGACAAAGTGTTTGTATGTTAAACGCTATCTTTTCAAAAACTCCTTGATGGTGTTTTCATTAGATTTTTTACTCATAGATATAGAGATCCACGAACAAAGTTGAAAAAGCTAAGGAAGTAAAAATGAAAAATTTGTAAAATGAAAACTAGTAACAATTGTTTGGGGTGTTGTTGCTGTTCCTGAACATAAGAATCAAATTTATTGAAGTGAAACACGAATGGGTTACTCAGTAGTAAAATCACGTAGTTAGTGAAAAATTCACTATATATATCTATACTAATGTAGGAATGGAACGTTGCATGGTGAAATGAAAGGCGTGAAATGGAACATATCGATGACTGAGTGAGAAGACGAATGAGAGAGGGAGAGAGAGGATAAAAAGACGAAAGACGAAGGTGGGGTGATAAAAAGATAGAAAATGAGAACAAAGTGGAAAATAAAGAAGATAACTAGTGAATAAGTCGTAATTTTCTTGAAGTAGACCCCAATATTAATTACTACACTAATATTGTAAAGAGAGAGCGCGCATTTTATGAGTTTGTGTAGGTATATGCGAAAAGTAATCTCTGGAACCACGGCAGCTATATGTCTGGACAAAGGTTATATATCAAGTATATGTGTATAGTAACGAATTGTTGAACCCGAACTAAGTCGGGACCAGCCGCTAGTAATATACTGGACTGAATATCCATCCATAAAAATCGTATAACATTAGGCTCGATAGAATATATCTGCAAAACCTATTGCAACCTAGTGGTGTCAGTAGATTCTACAGATTATGCGTTAACTAACACAGAACAATTTCGTAGTTACACAGATTCATCGTTATAAGCATCGGCTATTTATAATAAATTACCTAAAGATATTCGTATTGGAACATAAAAAAATCGCAAGGAAACTTACCGAGTAAGTACTTACCTTCCAAAAAAATGTTATTACAACGTTGCAAAATTCATAAATGAGAGAAATCTTAAAATGAAATAAGTGTGAATTAATTATTAACTATGCCAAATAGGTATAGTATTGAATTTAATGTTTTTACTAATTTGACTTGTTATTTTATAATTATTTGGACTAGTACTAATTTCACCTAATAATTAATTGTTATATTTATTTTAATATTACATTAATTATAATACATTACTCTGTGGTAGGATATGCAAGCATATCAACAATACTTAATGTACATCATTAACTACCTTGTCCAACAAACAAGTGGTTTGATTTGATTTTATCAATAAAAACTTCTCTAGTATTCCGAAAAGAAACACTATTCTAGATATTCATGCGCTTCTGGAAAACCCAGGTCGAGTCATTTCTTGAATCGATACAGTTATTACATATTTTGTGAATAGTCGCACTTGATTCAGCTGCGCCGGCTACTCGTAGGATTTTACGAAACAATGTATTTTTTTACACAGTTTTTGTTTTAAAACGTTGCAAATTATTTTTTAATTTTTGATTTTGTTTCTTTATCTGTATTTTGTTTCAGTTTGTAAATTAACTTATTTTCTGTAGTGGTGCAACTTGCCACATGTTTGTTTCATTCATTTTTATTCATGGTTATTAATTATCATCTCTTGTCGTCACTTTGGCAATTCTGCTAATTTTGCCGGTCGATAAAAAGCATACGAAAATACAGATAAAGTAAAAGATACTGTAAATTAAGAAATAAAACCATACTTATTCAAAAAAACAGATCATGTTTCATTATTTAAATGTGACGAAGTGTCGAGCGTAATTTTAGGCATTCAGCTTTATTGATCTAAAGGCCTCCGCTCCGGATCCCGATTACGCTTAAGTGAAAGATTGTCTTGTGGAAATTACTCTTGACTCATGAGACAAGGAGCAACACAACACCGAGTCTCTAAGTAGAAACAATGCAGGTGTCGAATTACTGGAAACGAAACGCGGGAAAAGGAGGGCTGAGGACATTAATTTAATTAGCCCTCTCTCTCGGGACCTCCTAATACTGTATGGGAGCGAAGCGGACACCCGGCATACAAATTCAGATGTCACTTTTTTCGCGTGAGAAAAAAATCTCGAAACTGATTTCTGCGTTATCATCCCCAGTGAGATTCGGGATCAGGTTACGTGTATCGCAGAAAATATAAAGTATAAATCTGTTGGAGAAAAGTCTTTCTTTGTTTCGTTGCGATGTTAACAATTCGCTGCTTCTATTTTTGTGTCACATTCATACACGGCTTCATTTTTTTAGCACGCTTGAATTTTCTTTGGCAAGATTAATGCTTCGAAAAGGCGCAGGCACATTTTGAACTTCTCAAAGTAAAACAGCTAGATGTTTTGTAATGTCCATCTTATAAAATTAATAATTTATACTAAAAAAGTATTTGTCTTCTTTTTCGTTGTGTATTTCAAAACCAAATCTAATTTATAATTTTATGGAAACTTGTGAAAATCCATTTTTTTCATCAACTAGTTAGTTTACTAAACCGTAGTTAAAAGATGGTTATTAATAAGAATAACACAACATTTCGGAAGGATTAATGATCAATGCTTAAGTAAATATACATATTTTATAATTTCAAACCAAATCTTCAGGCAAAAGATGTAGCAATATATGATAATAGATGTCTAAAGACGACACTTTTATAAACGTAACAATAGCAATCTAAGTCTATAAGGGTATGTCTAAGGAATTAAAAGAAAACTCCACTAAAATCGAAATATCTTAAGACTCTCCAGAGTCCTTAATTAAACTCGAGGCACGTACCACTCCTTGATTCAGTTCCTCCGGGACAGACACCCTCCCCCCACCACTCGCTCGGACGGGGGGTCCAAGGGGTTCCTTATGGACCGCTTAGATTTCCGCCCCTTAGGCTGTGTGGACGGAATACTTTAAGACTGGAATCTTGTACGAAGAATTGGTTTTGAGAGATTGGACATCAGGTTTTATATTTGTTTTCGCTTTCTGGTGTAAGTTTTAACATTTTTATATTACTCGACTTTCGTTCTTGTAGGGGTTTTATAAATGTAGTAATTTATGAAAATATATCAGAATGTATTGACAATATTCTATTACTTATAGTATAGTTATATATTCTATTACGTATAGTATGTTTTATGTTACTTTTTTGTTACAACATAAACTAAGTACCTACCTACCTACCTAATATTGTCAACAAGGGAAGCATTGGTCATTTCACAACACATGGAATCCTAAATGTGGGACCAATGAGCAATTAATGTACATTGTTTCCTTGAATTTAATAAATAAATAAATGAATTAAAAATATTATGAAGCTTTAAGTATATCCCATTATACTCGGAACTTACTACGATATCTTTAAATTAAAACATAGGACTTTTGAATTTTACTTATAAATTAGTATTTATTAATAAATTAGTTTCAATGTAATTAATGGCTTTAAAAATGCAATCAATTACATACTGAAAAACACAGTTTCATTCGAACCATGAATTACAACTTACTTACAATGTTATATTATTTACTTTTATTGAAAATCCAGACTTCTTCATACCTTATTTTCGTATTTCCAACGTTCCCAAAATAAGCGGCGCCTAGCAAAGAAATCACACAATTACGAGGCGATTTTAGAAACTGGGGATGTCTCTGTGTAATGTTTAAGTCGGGAAAGCCTTTTAAAAAGTAATCAGAGGGCCTCAGAAAGGAAGTTAAAAACATTTGGCTCGGGAAGCGCAATTATGGACTGGTTTATTCTTTTTAATTTAGTTCTTTGAAATCTCTTTTCGAGGCTAATTCTCGTGACTAAACAAAATTAAAATTATCATTCACGACTCAACAAAAGCTAATTAACAATTACCAACAGTAAGTTGGCAGTATTTTATTTTATCACGAAATTAGACTATTAATAAATTAATCATAATAATAATACTGATCCAAAAATAGCTGATAGATCACAACAGTGTCATAACTGTTACCTAATCGCATTACAACGCAAACCAATTTCGTAAATGCTTATAAATTCTTCACCACAAACCGCAGCAGGGAAGCAATGCGGATAAAAAATAAAGCGAACGGAGGTCGAAATACAGCCGCGTTGTAATTATTCCGAGAGCTAATGTGCCACTTGTTTATTCCCTGACTAATTAAGAGAAGAAGTTTTAAAAAATATCTTAACAAAGCATTCTGCAAATCAAAAATTCATAAAGGGAGACTAGGAGCGGCATTTAGATGATTGTACATGTTTTTAATTTTTCCTTTTTTATTTCCTTCAAATACTATATTTAATTTTTAAGCGAAAGAAAAACTTAGGTGTGGTTCGTCTTCTTTAATGTTGGTGTTTCTCGGGGTGCATTTATAGGACTAGTTTACATTCTGTAATTCTGTAGATAACAATTCTGTAGATACAACAAAAGTATACGCGTACATATTTAATTAGAAAAGTTAGATAAGAAAGTTAGACTATGTATATGAACACATATTAATCAGTGGAATAAGAAAAATTAAATAAAATTTTGGATATTTGATAAAATATCCAATTCATTAGAATACACAAGCAAGACGAATTTCAGTTGGACTTGAATTAATTATTCCAATTTTGAAACTACCCGCTGTAACTACTGAGTTGAAAATTACCGTACTAACAACAGGTACGCTGTCGAAGTTCAGGGGTAACAAACTTCCGGGCTCAATTAGCGTCGAATTAAACTGGTTCGGGAGAGGTGACAAATCGTGGGTCGCGGTCCTACGTCTTGACATTGACTAATCGCTCGCCATTTAATTTAGCTTGCGCAATTATAAATAAAATTTTGACGATAAATTGTCTTGGGGCACATTAATCAAGAAGTTGGGACACTGATTAAAATGCTGTTCGTGTAACTATTCGCCAAGTTGATATTGCTGATAATTTACACGTGGATGGGGTGCGGGTGATCAGGTGCGGGTTTTATTGGTGAACTTTGAAAGTAGTTCGCAACAGATCCAAAATTATGTGAATATATATTATCAAAATAAATTAAATATAATTATATGTTACGCGGGTATGCAAAAATTTAAGTGTTACGAATACTTATTAAATTGTAAAAATTGTTTGTTTCTGTTTTTTGTTTGCCAAACAATTTTTCCCTTAACACAATCACGTTATGTAATTCTGTAGATTTTACAATCACGAGGATGCCTGCTGGGGAAAGATTGTTTAGGATACCACAACTTTTCGTGTTAATTCCACTCACAACAATAAGAATCCTATTCCAAGAGGATCAGTGTGTGTTATCATTGTTATTAATAATAACATTCTTACTCCCTTCCTCACTCTATCAAAATAGCATACTTATGACTCAACCACATCACACAGACTCCCCTCGACCTTTTTTGTCTCATAACGATCGCTCATGCTTTCCCATCACTAGGTAAGAGTACGTCTATTTCAGGAACATGGGCCTCAATAACTAACTCGACCCTTAAATTTATCTCTTTGTCACTCTCTCTGCAAATTCATACATTGTCCCTTTCGCACCCACTGTTAAAGCAATGAAAACGGCGAATCTATGCGTCTGAATCACGGACGATAGAACCCCCGCCCTCATCTTAAATGAACTGGGGAGTGAAGTAGGTATTTCGGTAGGTAGGTTGAACGTTCTTTGCCCTGAGATATCTTGTATTACATATAAAGGGATTTTTCATTAAGATCTTTCAAGGCCCGTCTGTAACCCAGGTTTAACCTGTGACATATATATGTGTATTATAAAGCTGTTACCGGAATAAATATTGTAATATTGACTTACACTAATTATATATATTGTTAGTAGCAAAGTAATTGACGTCACTTCCGTTAAGAGGAGGGGATGGTGGACAGTCACCGCCAAGCACCTATATAAGGCAATGAACGCTCGTCTGGAGACACTTATATGTATTTGTGGTGAACGTGTTAAAGGGAAACTCTGCCCGTTTGCATAGTCAATTCTGTTTGGTCTTATATTTGTTTAGAATTTATTTAAAACAGTCTGCTTGATTTTCTATTTTGTAATTTATAAATTTCACAACTTAAAATACTCGTTGATCTCAATGAAGTTCTAATTTTTATTTATTTAGTCCCGTTCTGCTAAGAATAATATATAATATCTTAATAATTAAAGATTTAATTAGTAATTATTTTGAACAATTGCTATTGTCACATTCTTTATAATGGTTTGATCAAGATCTAGAGACTTGTAAGGTTACGTTCAGACAACCAAATTATTTAAAACTTTACAAGCTTCAAAAAAGGCTTTGCAGCCCTAGAACTACGTTTTACACTCACTGATTGACAACGTAAACACCAATCCATCCAAAGCAGGCTTCTTAGGGTGTGAGTTCAGTCCTTGTAATCCAGCGGCAAACCCCTCAGGGGTTTAACCAATATAAAGCTAGGGTACAATAACTAACAACAATACAATTATATGAAACATAAAACTAGATAGAAAGGAAACAAGTCCCGACATCTCGCTCACCATTTACTTAAGGTGTCGAATGAATAATTTATTCAGACCCTTGTTCCGTTGATAATGACATCGATTGATAGGGGAAGTCTTCCAGCGCCATCGCCGCGTCGGGAAGGTGTAAACTCCCGCTCGACAAGATGCTGACGCTCACAATTAAACATTGACACTTATGTTAAAGACATTAGGCATAAATATTAAATAATGCAAATTAAATAATATATATTATTAATATAAATTAAATATTTTTTTTTCAAATCTCATGATGACTCATTGATATCAATTTGACCATTTTAAAAATCTTTGTCTGTATGTCCAGTTATAACTGAAGAATGGCTTGAATGATCTTAATTAAAATTGGTATTTAGACTATACAGTGAGAATTGAGTTATTATGTAGAGACTGCGAAGAACACGTGATAAAAAAATGTAAAAAAAAGTGCAACAAAGTCACAATTCAGGACAGTTTTTGGTTATAAATATGATTTTTTTAAGCGATTGACAAAGAGGCTGAGTTATGTTTCATAATTTTTTTTTTCATTTAAACACACTTATTTTTATTTGTGTACCAATTTGCGCAGTTTTTTCTTCTAAAATTTATTGCAAAGATATCACTATGAGGTCTTGTGGAAAACAATCGGACTCCTTTGTGGATCGTAGTCTGGAGGGGGTCATTATTTTAATGGAGCTCGATATAGGATATTGGTTTATCATAATTCAAACTTTTGCTATTAGTAGTTGTATCTTTATATGATTAACCTTGGTATAAAATATAAATCAATGTTAGGAAAACCGGCTTCGAGTAGCCACAGTAAATCATAACATGATTTTTCTATACATCGCACCTTCGGTGCAAGAAAGTCACAATTCGGGACACATTTTTTTGCTGTCTTTTATTAGGATTTTTTATAATTCAAAAGAGGCTTTTCACGTGAAACTATAGCAAAAACAATAAACAATTAATGTTATAAATATTACAAACCTACCACAAATCAGTTATTAAGCGATAAATGCAAAAATAAATTTAAAATTTCTCTTAAAATTAAAAATTCTCTAACATTATAAAAAGACCTGTTGTGATCTTGTTGCACCGAAGGTATTTTATAATTGTCTTAATCATCAATCGAGATATGAATCTGTATAATAAAAGAAAAAATTGTTTGCGTCCTTTACAATGACGTTTTGCAATAATATTTTTAATCTGCATCCTTTTTCTATTTTATATGGCAAAGTCGTATTGTCTTCTGCATAGAAAAAGGAAAAGTCTTATTCTAAATACGGTTAACTTTTATCTTCAACCACGACCACTTCACCACGTAAACTAACCCTTATGAATATAAGATGGTGCAGACGCCGTGTTGTCACACTAACACTTACCTAACTCGCTGAATAAGATTCGCTGGAATCGTTGGCCCATCCGACCGCTGTTGTTAACCCTAAAGCATTCTAGTGATTGCTGCGGTCGAGTTGTTCAACTCCCTTTTCATGTACATGGTGACGATAGTTCGTTTTGCTCCTGTAGAGCCTGTGTCAATTGACATTTTTTTAAGCGGCTTCTGCATCTGATTAAAAATGGAATCCTTAGAGGATTTTCGAAATTACTAGATATAAATGTATTCCACTGTTGCATGCGAATCCGATTCACGTTTGGATCAACTCGTGATCGCTGCGTTGATCTATCAAAAACGGTTTCGAGGAACATTACCATTCATTATGTACACCGTAACCACCCCATAACGCACCGCAAACAGGGTCCCGATTACAAAACTCCTACCTCGTCTTAGGTGTTAATGTTCATTAATAACGACGAGAGGGGCTCAAGATGTTTTGACAGTCATTTTGAATTATAATGTTTTTCAAAACTTGTCTGACTGTTGAATATAAACGAGTGGAGAAACTAAAAGATTTTTAAGCTTAACAGTTTCTTTAACTGCTTTTCCGTTGATTACACGTCACTTTATAACTACCCACCAATAATTGGGTTGCGTTTATGTGTCCTCTTAGAGAGCGTTATTTAAAAAGGATAAATTTTAACAGATCAGCGGATTTTATAGGTAAATGATTCAAGCATAAGTTTTTAGAGAAGTTGTTTACAAGTCTTCTTACGTCTAAGTGATTTCTTTCATTTAATTGATTTCTGATCCGTATTCACACCATCGAAACAAAGGATTAAATCGCACGTCATTAATCATTACTTCTCATTATAATAAACGACTTAAAAATATATACGTTGTTTCTGGTATCAACTATAGCTTCTCTACTCGTATCACCTCAATGGATAAGATTATTTGAAACATACACGATTGATCAAATCAAGAACGATTATATTATAAACATAATGTTTATAAGTACACATTATATTTAATTAGTGAACTACCCTCGCTTCGCTTCGAGAAACTTAATCGTTGTTTATATATCGTATCCGCATTAAAAAATTGTTATTTTTTGTCAGGCGCTTCCTGTTTTATTTCTTCCCATTTTATTCCTTTAGGAGTAAGTTTTTATAGTTCTTTAAAATTAGAAACAAGTATTTATGGTTACAAATATATATATATATATATATATATATATATATATATATATATTACTATTTATTGTTTCGGATTCCTTACAGCATTATTATTAGCATTTCAATTTGACCTTATCGTTTTTCGTTTATTCGCCAATATTATGACTAAGCCTGTACTATGGCTGTATTAAAGATGTTTTGACAGTGCTTTTGAATTATGTTGCCTTCAAAATGGCTAAAGCAGTTTGCCCCGAAATATGGCCGACATTACGGACACCGACTCCAGAATCTTACAATTAAGATGTTGTTGTGGTAAGAATTTCAGTGCTGTTAAACATTTTTGTTTTAATTAATGTGTGTGTAGTATGATATTATTGACCTGATTTTAATTATATTTTACTATTTGTATAAATTTTCCGTTTAGTTCTACTTAAATTTGAAAAAAAAAAATACTAGGTTTTAAGGTGAAAAATAGAATATAAAACGAAAAAATTCACCTTCTTTAAATAAAAGTCGGTTTTTTTTTTATTTCATTACAAAAAATAGCGATTCGTCGCATAAAAGCGATTTGATATAAAATTCTTTTAGTAAGTTTGAGAAGAATTTTGAAAGTAGAATAATAAAATATGATAGGATGTTATTTACCACTATTTTAATGTGAACCACACAGGACAAAAAAAATGACGATATAGATAGATTGAAAGGTATTCTTATCGTTATATAGGTATAATTATCTATTGTTAAATCTAATCGATATTAATTATTCTTAAACTGAAAACTTCACTAATTTATATAGCTGTGTAAATAGCGGATCTTTATAAATTCCCGATGATTTGCTTAGAACAATTTAGCCGTATCTCAATTATTATTGCAGCAACAAATTTATGGTTTAATTATTGTTGGCCTAAGACAGCCTGACAAGCTGATAGTCTATATAAATATAAAACACTTACCGGTGTGAATGTACGTATGCTTCTTCATATCAGATTTTTGATGGAATCGCTTCCCGCAGTATTGGCAGGGGTACGGCCGGGTATCGGAGTGGATGAGCAGGTGAGTGGAGAGGGTACTGGATCTCTTAAAAGTTTTCCCGCACTGCTTGCATTCGAACACCTTCTCCACGCTATGGACCGCCCTAAAACGAGGGTTGTTCTTATAATATATAAAGGGATAACATTACAGTTATTTAATAGGTTTGATAGTAATATTATTCAAATCATAGATACTGTTACGAAGGTTCGCGAAGGCGAAAGATAGCGGCCATAAAAAAATAAAAACTGATAACAACCATCTCGAGCCCCTTAAACGTTTCTCGACCTTGTCATCTGGAAAATATCGCGGACACGTTTTTTTTAGTACCTGCGACATGTTCTATTGTTTTCCGATAATATTGGTGCAAAGGGCGTAGAAAGTTTTGGAAGGCCAGTAAATCGGTATACGTAGCGGGCAAAGTAGCCCGCGAGTCATTTGGATCTCAAATACGAAAGCGAAAAGTTGTTTTTACGAAGTGAAATACATGCGTTCAACGAGTGCGACTGCGGCTGTTGTTGTTCAAGTAAAATAAAGCCTCTGCGAAACAGCTTTGGCGCGTATTTATCTGTATTAGGAGGTAGAATATTTACTTGGAACAGTAAATTACACTTTTGCACATCACCTTTGTCGTGTGAGTGAAACATTTAACCATATATAATTATGACATCATTTCTCATGAACTTCAACAACCAAAACCTGAAAATAACAGGGTTTTTGGTATAAACATGCATACTTTTGGCTTGCGATTTTGGCCAGATGGCGTTACTAAAAATAGGCTATATAATCGTCATAATAGAGGAATATCATCACAGAGATCTTACGTCATGTCACGACGACGTCCTTTTTTTGTCACTGTATTCTGTCAACTTTATGATTATATTTAAAATCACTCACCTGTGCTGACTGAGACTGATTTCATGTCCAAAAGTTTTGCTACATAGCTCACAAGCGAAAGGACGTTTTCCGTTATGAGATCGTCTTGCATGCACCTCCAGCCCATGGGGAGTGCTGAACATCTTTTCACATTTAACACAGGAATACACGTCTCCAATTGGTAAAGGCCTGGATAAAGGACTCGGCGCCCCAAGAACTGCTGCGCGCAACCTTAATAGCTCTGGACCTGCAGCTTGTACAGCATGAAGGTATAAATTGCTGTACCCACCCCATCCTGGAAGGCCAAGACTCCCAGCGTCTCTCAGAAATTCCGCAAAGGGTAAAGGAGGATACAGAAATGGTCTTTGTGGCTGCACTCTTGGAGCATCTGGTCTAAGAAGGGCACTGACAGAAAATGCTTCCGATCTTTTGAGGGGAGGTGAGGAATCTGGTGGTCTTCGGGGCGAAGAGGGCGGAGAATCGACTTCAAGTTCAGGAGAAGAAGAGCGAACTGATCGTGGTGATTGAGGAGATGGTACCCAACATGGGCTTCCGCATCGTGAAGTTGGAGATATATCTTCTTGTCTTATTGTATCATTTTGATGGGATTCTTCCTCTTCTTCGTCAGTTTTTTCACCAACTAAGCGATTAATGCCGAACTTGATTTCATCTGAAAGAAAAAAAATGTTTTAAAAGTAATATTAAACGTTTTAAACTGTATTGTTGTTCTATGCAGTTAATTCAGCAGTACTGATATTGTCATGACTCTACATTCTGCATGTGGTTTTTCTTTCATAAACATTGATAAGCCATTGAACTAAAAATAGACCTCAATAAATTATTGGATCAACAAAGGGTCCAAAATGCAATTGCAATTGTTTGCTAAAGCACAAAGGACATCAAACCGCCCCCGGGAAGAGAAAAAGCGCAGGTGCCTCACTTGTCGCGCCGATGAAATGAGCCGTATCATGTCGCTGGAGCAAATTGACTTTCATCTGTTCTCCAACCCTCCGGCCCAACCCTAGTAATTAACACGTCGAGTTCGACCAACCCCAGTCTTTTTTACAGTTCACTAATCCGCGGGCGCGACTAAACACAACTAGTAACTTCTACTCAATACATTTTGTTGGTTTGGCTATGGATTTTTACCAAAATTACTCATTAGCGTTGAGATTAAACTTGTATTTGTGTCAAATGTCCATCTATTTCAGTTTTCTATCCATGGTGGTAGTTTATTACGTGTTAATTTAAAATATTTAGGTTGTAGTTAAAAGCAGTTAATAAGCAATTTGCTCGATTTTGTCTCGACAGAGAACACGTTGGTGATGAATGAATCTGTTGACTATATAGATATTTGGATAATATGTGGTTACCCCTTAGTTTTATTGGCATAAAAATAATTATTATTAAGAAAACAAAATTAATTTAAATACTTGTATATCTGTGACGTACTTCAGAGAGATATTAAAATTTGTTTGAGTCGTTACGATGATATGCATAATAAGTCTATTACTTAAGAAAAATCGTCATGTGAGAAATTTAATTCTTTTGTATTGGTGCGATATATTATTTGATTCAGAAAAGCAATCCATTGGTGTAGGACCTGAAACAAAGGTGTTAAAAATAGGTAATTGCTGCAGTGACCGTTTACCATTAGATTTCACCTACATTTCTGTCTGGCAACTTAATAGTGAGAAGTAAAGACATTTGGTTACCGTCACTACATGTAGTTTTCAACTCCTCTTCATTAAGGGATCAGATAATAAGAACAATTCGAAACGCCTACGTCACGCGGCCCTCCTACTGAAATAAAGTTCATAGATCATCAAGAAACCATCAGCAAAACTCACGCTGTCCAAAAACAAACATCCATCTCGAGACGAGACAAGTTACACTAATGAAGAGCGACCCCTACATCTGAAATGCAGCAGCTGTCGGCATTTGGAGCGGAACCAATCGGGTTTTATCGGCAAAACTCGGAGTGACTTCGTTTTTGTCCCCTACGAAATTTTCACACATGGACCTATTGGGTCCAGGGTTGCCAGGCTTTCGGTTTTTGACCAAACTGTTCGGTATTTCAACTATTAACGGTGATATGTATGAAAAGTTAAGAAATATGACTGGGGGAGTATTTTTTAAAACGTATAATAAGGTAATAATCACAAATTTGAAATAAAAAACTATTTCTTAGTACTCTATTTCCGCACACGTTTCATGCATGATAGTCTTTCATATCTTGCATTCTATGAATGATCAACAGTGTTACAAAAATGGAAAATGTTACATGATATTTGGTTTTAGTATCCTTTATATTTTAATCTCAAATCCCGTCGTTATTTGCACGTTTTATAGGAATTTTGGCCAACTTTATCTGGCAACCCTAACCGGGTCCCCATGACCGCTCAGGACTCTTGGGTTGAACGTTGCACTTGTTTGTTTGCTCCCTACACGGTTTTATTACCCCATAGTATTTATTACATATTAATGGTTATTTAGATTCATTGTTCCGCCTCGACAGTATGCTCGAATTCATGGCCTTGCGAAATATTCAATGGAACCCCATTCAGGGTAATGGGGTGAAGTATAAAGACAGATATTATTGTGTCCATTGTAAGCCCCGTTTTGTGATTAGATAATACTGGCAATTTATTGTTTTGATTACAGTTCAACCTTCTACCGTCATGAAAATATTGTAATTTTCGAATGATAGGTATTTATATTTTATTTTGATCCGGAATGTGATACATATTGTTAACAAAATACTATATTTAGCGTAATAAAAATTATAGGTAAAAAAATCAAGAGATAATATTTCAAAAACGGTGATAGAGGGCCGCCGCTACCCATGGACATTCGTTACAACAGGCACCACCACCGCATCGTCGGCCAAAACAGAAGCGAGAATCCGCTTTTTAAGGAGCTCTCTAACATGGCAACGTAGCAGAATAAAAACATTCCACGTTTCATTTTAGTAGCAGTGATGGTGGCGGTAGGTGTAGCTAACCAAGGGGTTACAGAACCCTACCCCAATATACAACTACAATCTGGATTTAACTAATTAGTCCAGCCCCAGCGATTTCCAACAGGAACGACCGCTAGCCATAGTCTCGCCCGTTGTTCCCCAGGGCGGATGGCTGGCAAAGAGAATCTAGTGAGTATCAATTCATAACTAAAAAAGTTTCCACGCAAAAGTCGGGTATCTTTGAAGAATTTCCGCCCCTTATCAAAACAGATCATACAAAATGAGCAAAACACCTTTTTTAGCAATATTAAAGATTTATAAGTGGATCTGGAGCAAACTTCACAACGCTGCTTTAAGTAGGAATGGTGGTGAAATAAATGGCCAGTGTAGGATGTTCATATACCGATCATCTCCCACTAAGATACAGAGAGTGATTATTGTAATCTAATAACCGGCGAGTTTAAATGCCTTCAGAAGCACAGAAACAAAATTTTGCCATTGTGATAACTACGCGCGAAATTCAGGTAATCGCGCGATTGTTTCATAGTACAGTTTCATACATTCCAAACAAATGTAATCGTTCGTTTTCTTGCCTGCACATAAAATGCATATGCACGTCGCGGAAACTTCACTTCGCGCGAATTATATGCTTTGTCTAGTACGTCACAATTACGCGATAAGCTACGAGCAACTCGACTCGGACGTAAATCACCTCATTTGCATATGTAATTCCAAATTCGAAACAAACAAGTTCTTTCTTTATTAACCATGAAAGTCTAAACAATATCAGTCCATAAATATTGTACCTTTTTTCGAACTTTGTTAAACGTGCAACAAGTCACTATCAAGTTAGGGCATGTTAAGCTCAATTACTCGTAGGTTACGTCGAGTCCAGTTTTCTAGCCGACGCATTAGCGGCATTACCGACCGCCTATTTGGGGTGCTAATGAAATTTTAATTATAAGAGGCGCGGCAAATTGCACCGATGCATTCAGATTGTCGTTTTTCTGGGAGCTTTTTACAAATTAAAAGTACGCGCGTGGTTTCTGTAAGGCGTATTCGATGTGTGTTTTTCCCGCATGGTACGGTCTATACGTGATTATTTGAGGGTTATTTAGAAACAAATTTCTCGAAAACTCGAGACTATCCTACTTCCGTTGCTCGTTTGTCTGATCTTCAAACTTGAAAACTTTGAAATTCAAATATAAAATCCTAACACTTCAATGCGAGCGAGACAAATGGACCCCTTGCGTTATTAAAACTGAAATCAGTCACGCTCCCCATATAACGAGTCATTATTTAACATTTTATTGGAACCTCTAACTCTGATTAACGATTGTGCCGTGACTTTGCATCTATACAGCAATTCATGCAATAATCTGTAGTTCTCTAATATGAATTGGTATTTAATTAGGGAATACTTAATTGGTATTTATTTCTGGTAAGATGTCAATGTGTCTTGTGTTGTAAGCCTGAGTTGTTATTTTGATTATTTTTTTACTGTCTCTTTTATTCCATACAACATTCTCCGATTCCTTTTCGATCGGAGACACTTCGGTGATGCCTTCGGTGACACAGAAGTCTATTGTCGACGTTGACCAATTATATCGAGATGGTCGTCTGTCTGCCTTTTGTAGACTAGTTACTTAAAAAAACACAAATACGTACACTAGCAATCAAAAATCACCAAAACAACATACGCAGCTGTAAAGCGAATGAGTATAAATCAAATGTTATCATTCGCCTTTTATTTCTTTTATCAGCTTTTATGATTTCTTAATACCGTTTATCGGCAAGGTTTAGTTAATTCGTAATCTTTACTGAAGTAATGCATAATAAATATTTATGTACCTATGTATGTGTATATTTAAGAATTTAATAAATTGTTGAATTTATATAAGCTGTAATATAATTATTATTATAAATATGTTTTAATTAAATATGTACCTATTAGTAAATAGCGAGTCCATCACATTTCTGTGACATTCAGTTTTAATAACTCGACATACCTTTTTTTACATAGAATAAGTTAATGCTTGACAATAATCCCATGTACCTCTTATTTATAGTAAGATATCAATTGTCTTGTGTTGTAAGCTCATTATTGAGTTGTCCTTTTAATTATTTTTTATATCAGGTAAATAATAATACACTTAATTTTGTGATATAGCAATATATGTATACTGAAAGATGTTATATATACTGGTGTTACTCTCAAACATGAATCTAATGTATTACCATCTCATTAGAAGTAAAAGAAAATAGTTTACTTTGTGTCCGTTACACAAAAAAGTACATTACAGTTGTCGCTCTAAAAAACAATTGAAATGATAGCTTATGAAGTAATATGAATTAATTTCACGAAGAGCTATTTTAATGCAAATTCCAACGGTTAATATTGGCCCGAATAATATAAATTCGAGAGGTATGCGTGTTAATAAAACACATAATTTCCTGACAAACAACATTGTCGTCGAAGGATGTTATCGCGAGCATAATAAAAAATCATTAAAATTTATCGCAAACCTCGGGTCTAATCGCACTGGATTTTTCATCACTAATCCATTTTACGAGGCATTAAAGTAATCAAAGTTATGCTGAAGGTCTGAAGACAAGATTAGCATGAAATTAAATCGATTCATTATCCGAATGTTGATCCGGTTATCTTTACGGCTTCGTTCTTTTACGTAATGTTGAAAAATTTTAGAATTAGTAGTGACGTATTTTTTTTTTTTGTTTAGAAAACCAAACAAGTTAAAGACAGACACTCTTCCAGGTGTACCTACACAATATTTTAAGAACAAAAAGCTAAAAAATGTACTACAAAAAAAGAATAAAACGGAATAATTAAAAATGCAGGAATTGAAATTTTAAAGATGAATTGCAGCAATAACTATATACCATATTCTATAAATGTTTAAAGTTAAATTCATATTTATTATTAACTTATTTAGGTATAATCTATTCAAATTAACATTTAAAATATACTAAAATTAAGTGAAGTGTAATGTAAATCTATGATCATCCACATTGACCGGTTATGGTTGGGTTTCTTCTCAGGTCTATAAGTATCTTCATGTGAATTGACAAAACACATAAGAAGTAATTGAATTATTCTCGCATAGGTTAATCTACAAATTATGGCTAAACAACGGAATTTAACCCTTTTTAATTGTTTACTAGTTGTAACGAAAACACGAGAGAAATATTTTGAGCATTTTCAAAATTAAAATAGGTCATTCACGGTATTTCATGTTGTATCGTAAAGTACATTTGAAGAAAAACGCGTGTATCCGACAATATTATATATATGTATCCTTTATTGTAAAAATTGAAAATAAGGAACAGAATGGATGGACTTAACGCCTAACGGCATTCTGTACCAGTCAGCGCTGGGTGCCGTTCAGAAGATTTGGTAGATGTGTCTTAAATTAAAAATTAAAATTTACAAATATAAATTAATATTGCTTAGTGAAATTACATACATATTATTGATACACATATATAAGAATATAATAATATATACCTACACACACATAGAAATATGTACGATATATTAAATAAATACAATACATACATCTCACACTGACAAACGGCAGCAATTTAGCTCATGCAACTTGCTTTAAATAGTACTGCCAGACCTGTCGCTTAAACGAATTTTTAGTTGGAGTTTTCTTGATGTTTTTTAGAGGCAAGGCGTTCCAGAGAATAATAGCCTGAACAGTAAAAGAATATATGAAGAATGCATACTGTCAGGTGGATGATAAAACCTAGGGGTATTAGAGGAGCGAAGTTTTTTGTCATAAGTTGAAACAGAGTTTGAAATTTTTCCTCTAAATATGTGTGTGTGTGTGTGTGTTTATGGTTGTGTTTGTGTGTGTGTGTGTGTCTGTGTGTGTATCCGTGGTTTTTGTCCCCGCTTAGGCTAGCAATAATTCGCACTGTCTTAAGATTTATAAATAAACCATGAAAATGTCTCCGACGTGTTTTAATTGTAAACCTGGATAGCCAGTGAAGAGGCCCAATGTTTATCTGGCCGGTTACTGCCCTTCATCCTGCGGTGGCTACCATCAATCATCTTAAAAGCACTTCAAAATGTAAACGTATCCATATATCCAAATGATAGCTATTTTCAGATCTACGTAGAACTAATCTCATTTCGTCACATCCGTCTCAAGCGCGCATTAACATTGACAGTATGTTCTCTTAGATAAATAATGATAAATCAAGGCTTACGCGGTGAGATCTGAAGGAAACGCGATATCGAGTGTTAGAGATTAGGGTAACCACGCCTAGCGTTCGGTCGTGGACTCAAGGAATGCCACTCGCGATCGATGATAAGGGATAATGAAGCTTGACGGTTTTTAAATCTTGTAAGATTTTACGATTCGATATAAAATTATTGATAATAGTTGCGTAAGTAATAAAGTTGTACCAATGTATCTAATAAATAAATAATATCAGAAAATTGTAGCAAGGTTTTGTCTGTTATCTGTACATAGGTGCATAGCATATTCTGTTTGTCTGTATGTCGAAAAATAATCTTTAAAAGGTACTACACGGATTTTTAATTTTACCGAAGGCCGAGTAATTACGAGGAATTTTAGGTAACATAGATATGAATAACATGAAAGATTTATAAATCATCTGATAAACACAAGTAACAATTGTTAGGGTCAAATGTAACGCTGACAATTGTAACTGAAAGTAACTGATGAATTAAGCTTTTAATTTTATTATTTTTACATTTTTAAATTTAGTTAGTTAAAAAAAAATCCAATAAAAATACTATTACTACCAAATGCTACTATTACTACTATTACTACTAACTATTACTACTAACTAAAACTACTATTACTACAAACTATATATATATATATATTGTCTGATACTTATAATGTAATAATATCAATCAAATTATATCACGTCATGTTGAATTTCTTTAGATTACATTTGACAATCACTAGGATTTCCACGTCAGAGTGATGAATGAACACCTTTTTTGTTTGTTGCTAAAACTGATGACTAATTTTGCGAAATATGTATAACTGCTAATACATACATATACACACACACACGCACTTTGGTAGAGATAGCACATGAAAAAAATATAACTATAACAATTGGAACTGATATAGTTACATGCTTTTTGAAACACGTGAACCATATGTAAATTAGGAGTATAAAGGTCAGAAAACTCCTACAATATTTATTTATTTCATTAATTTTGTGCATACAATCAAATTGTAGGAATTTGTGTCATAAATGCATGAAAAGTTTGTACAATGGCATTCCTAAAAGGCTAAAAGTGGAAAAGTAATAGTGCGGCAAACTTAGTGTGTAACTCAATTTAGTTTTTAGTTCTAGTTTTCAAGGGCAAGATATTCTGAAGTAGTTTCAGAGATGCAAGGAGAAATCAACCTTCCGGCTACTCCAGCACTTGTAATAGTTGGCACTGCGTAGCGAACAGAAGTTCCTTTTAGTCACGTGAGTCAATATTTTATGGAACAGCCTATTTCATATTGGGACTATCGTTCGTTGGAACTAAAATCTGTCGCACTAAAAATTGTTTTTTTTTTGTTCTATTAGGTGTCGTTACGCTTCAAAAGTTCACATAAAATGATAATATAAACGGTAGCTACTATCGGAGCAGTAAGCGAAATAGTGGAAACATTTTTAGTTAAAGTAACTGTACTTTGACCTAATCGGAGGTCGTGGGGACCCTACATTATCTCGCGGCGCCTTTGTATGTGCCCCGATTTCTCTTCGAAATGTTTCTACGAATTATTTGCTGAAACAATAGCATGCTTATGTTTGCCTCATTAACTAACTTATCCCCGACCTCGGCTCCAGAACCACCGAACTCTATTACCAGGAAATAGAAGCTGCTTTCGTGTATAAGCAATTTTTTGGGATTAGACAGATGGTTGCCAGTTTGTACACACTGACGAAATGTTGCGGCATCTTTGAGATTAAATTCGGCTTTGATGATTGCCAGCCGTTGACAGGATTTGTAATTCTTGCTTACGAGGTTACCGCGGCGAGATTCTGAATATTCGTGTCTTTTGATACACCAATCCTAAGGTGCTAAAAGGTACCGGTAATTTATTAGAAATAATATTTTTCATTATTCATCATTATCGAATTGCACGTGAAGTGCTTGCACAAAAAGACGAGTAAGACGTAAGAGTATTCAATAGCCTAAGGCTTATTGAACGTCAATATAATCGGATTATGAGAAAAAAAACAAATGTAGAAGAAATCCATTATTTAATTATGTGAAATACGATACATCTTTTATACTTAGTAATCAGTTAATTTTTCACGCTCGACTTAACAAAACGTGACGAATTTGGACGTAACACAATCACGTTGATCTCAAAAAAACAGCTTTAAATCAAATACTTACGAGACAAAACAAGACAAATTTCAAGCAATACCGGCTCAAATTGTTTTCGAGTTTATTTGTGTGTGTGTGTTTAAAATTTTCGCGTTTCCTCATGCACCTACACGATAACAGCCGAAACATAAAACCGAAGCAATACGAAGATTGTTGATGTTATTATACTGAGACAATCAAACAATATTATCAATAAATATTATTAAAGAAAGTACAAATTTTGTTCGTGTGTGTGTATGCGGAGGGTAATATTCGGAACTGCGGCACCTGTTTGAAAAATCTTTTACCATTTGAAAGGTACATTATACTGAATTGACATAGGCTACATATTGTATATACATATAAAACGTCAAAGCGGGCCGCTATTTAAATATAGAAAATTCTTCTGTATAAGTGTATGTTACTGAACTTCTACTAACTGTTAGATCGTTTTGATAAAAAGGTGGGTCCATGTAGGGTTTAGATTCACAATTGAAACCGCAGTAGGTGGTGCTGAGATCGGATTTTGAAGAATTGTTTTTTTTGTTTCTAAAATTATCGGTGCGGTAGCGCTAGATTAGATATAAACTTAAAGTAATCTCAATAGTATTTTCACATTACAAAAAGGCTCGATGCGATCAAAACAAAACATCTAGAGCATACAAATTACAAACGGCAATTTACAATTAGAAATAGATACTAAATAATCCAATCACTACGAAACCCATTTCAATAGGTAGCCTTCTCAATCACCGAATTATTAAAAATTCAGTGGACGGCGAAATTCAATTGTCATAGCGGTAAGTCACGCGAACTTCAAACATGAGCATATGCCTTGGCCCCTCTTGGTCGGACTTGGTCAAACAGAGACGTGAATAATAGCGTAAACAATGGTGTCGTGACCGGCGTTTGGCAAATATTGACAGTCTTACCATGCACGAATGTACCCTTTGATTGATCGCGTTGTGGTCACCTTGGTTGGCAAATGGCATGTTTGGTTATTGTTATGAGGGTGAGTTCTGTTTCGTTGTGTTCGTTAAGAAATTTAAATTGAAAGTTTTACTCGCAACTTTTGCACACTCTTTTCGAAACTGAAAAATTAAAAATATTAGTACGTAGAAGAAAATCTCTCTATACCCTACTTAAAGAGCTTGGCCTGTCTAGAAGTGCTGGAAGTTCTATTTTAGAACAACTATCTAAAGCTGTGCTAACTGGATTCTTTCAAATTTGGCTAGGCAGGGAGGCGAGTCCCGGAAACTGCTCGGAGTTTCTCCCTGTGCCATACGATGGACCCGGCACTCGCACGGCGAATCCACGAAGTCCTAAGAAGTTCGTCTCAAGGCCTCGCTTCAGTAAGCTTCGGGAGAAGCGGGTAAAACAAACAAGGAATACTTTGTCAATGAAATTATTTAAGGTGTATGTAAAAATGTAGTGTAAGTTAATCTTTATGTAAATTTGAATGACTGATAATATATTTGTGTAATGCATGAGTTTCATTAACCAATTACTGAAATACGAGTACCTAGATTGATAGAGAACATCTGCAGGAAATGCAAACCTAAAAATTCTCTGTTATGTCTTCAAAAGTGAAGACTGTAGTCCGCAATAGGCCAGCGTTTTGGACTTTACAAGATTTGTCTAAGGTTTAATACTTCACTTAATGAACAATTCTAACAAGATCATAATTTTATTTTACTTTCGTTACGGGACATTTATAAGCACTTAAAATACTTACTCGTAATATTTTCAAGTCTTAAGTCAATTATCGACAAACGAACTGACAAACATTATCAATATCACATCACATCTATATAATTTATATTATAGTGTGGTGTATATACCACTAAAGGGTAGAGATGCGTTGTACACCATGTTTAGCTTATGGAATTTTGCGATTTTTTACAAACGGTACGGAAGAATGTTTCTCTAAACTAGTTACTTCTGTATCATCGATGCCGCATTAGGTTCGCGGAAGTCTCCAAAGGTAACAATCCAAACATTTCAAACAGTTGTTACACAAGACGTTATCTTGAGCTAATGTTTGCTCGCGAGGTACACATGTCCAAATCGGATTTATAACAAGACGAAAACGTAGAGCGTCGAACGCTGGAGGGTTAGCAAAAATGTGAAAAAAAATGAATAGCATGCATCTATAAATGTTAATGAAATAGCTTTAGAACATTCAATAATGTTAACATTCCTGTTTCCGTTCCCAAGTCGCCTTCTAGCTTTAACGTAACTTAATAATTGAATTGCAGTGTCACTAAATAAGACATAAACAAGTTGTCGGTATATTTAAAACGAGTAAACTGCCCTCGCATCGCTTTAGGAAAACTACGCCTTACATTATTTTCAATTAATTTATAACTTTTTTATTTATGGACGGATTGCAATAAAACAAACTTTAAGTATAAAGCGATGTTTACCGCAATATATTAGTGAAAACCAGAACAAAATCGGTTAAGTTGTTTCTGAGGTTAACGGGAACAAACGCACAGACAAACAGACAAAAATTGTAACAACTATTGTTTTGAGTTCCATTGCGTTAATAAAGGCCCTTAATAATATTTTTGCTCACATATCGTTCATGTAGAGAAATCGATCAGTTATAATTTTATTATATGTATAGACGGACAGAAAACTTATGCACGTAATTATTTGCTTCTACTACTTGGTGTGATGGAGGCTGGGCCTGAACTGTTCGAAGCTCTAACCATCTAGCAATTGATTTCAGTAGTTTATGGTCATTCTATGGTCGAAATTCATAAGGCTATTGAAAGGTCTCCAACAAGACGTATGAGAATTATTCTCACGAGACTTCGGCATTACCAATCATTGATGTATTCATCAGGATCCCTACGAAGCAAAAAAGTCCTCGAAAACATTACTTAACATCTGCTCAAGGAAGAGCAAATAGCTTAGCATACCCTTCGACATTCATACACTACATAAAAGCTTTCACCAACAGTACTACTTCTCGCTTAAAGTTTAGCTCAATATGCCCTCCATATTACATAAGCGCTGGAGTTACTATGTAGTTGCGATTAATTTTTTGTTTAGATTATCCAATACAAAATTGTGTAGCTACTAACTACATATTGACCCAAGCTTCTAGGCTATGAACGCTGAAACATCAGAATTTCGAGGTTAAGGATTCTTAGACACGTGTAGCCGTCATTGAAACTCGTGTAAAGGAGATTAACTTACCAAATCTCAGTGGATTGGGTGGTCAAACTTACAGGTTGGTGCGTTGAATGTTAATTAAACCTAAACTTTAATACCAGGTTTGGTAGAATCGTGGAAGTGAATATTACTCAATGTAGAACTTTTTTAATCACAGTTTTATGAAAGTTGAATCTTTTGACAGAAATTGAGGATGATATTGGCTTTGGCCGGAATATTCAAAATCGAACATTTAAAATGATCTTAGTATGATTATTATCATTATCAGTTAAAAAAGAAATTGAATGATAACCATCCTTCCGAGTTCAAATGATAAGTTATTTAACTTAGGAGTGAAATTAACATGTTTTTATACACTTATTTTATATTGTACTGCAATAATAAATTGTAAGTGGATAATAGCAATTCTGCCTCTGGATACCAGATATTTATGTGACAGATAAATGAATTTATCTAAACTATATTTTTCGTCTTGTCCTGGAAACGTTCACTTCATTAATTCTGTCACAATGCGACGAACCGCCAAGATTTTTCATGTGGAAAAATATATGAAATTATTCGTCGAACCGTACGTACAAGCCTATCGATATCAAAATTCGTGTTCGATACATGAATTACAAGCATCATAACACGGAGCGAGCGTTTAAACTGTCGATATCGCACGATAACGCTTTGTCGTCGTTGCCGACAAATCAGAGTCATAAAACAAACGTAATTTCGCCAAAGATAGGCGCTGTCGAACGATAAGATATGTCAACCTGAAATCTGTAGCCGTGGGATTTGGTAACCCTACGTTATTGGAATTTTTGGTATGTGTGCGCTCGGCTACGGATTTATGAGATTTTGTTGTATTCATTACAGGCAGCGCTCACGACTCAATACAGATTAGCGCTTTTATAATCGCTATTGTGGTCTGATCATTAATATTGAATTATTTGGGAACTATCTTGTTTGTTTTGACCTCAGTTTTGTTACTTGGACAGAAAAAAAGATAACTTTTAAAACGCTCATGGATAATATCGGACATTGTGTTGATAATTAAGCTATAATTATTTTTATAGAAATTTGTTTTTAAATATAATATAAGCTCTGGTTCTAAAATGCATTCAAAAGCTATGTTTAGTTGACACGAAGTTTATGTTATAGGTTCTGTGTATCCAATTAAATATGGAACCCTAAGTATTCGTGCTTCTATCTGTTCATTTATCACATCCGACTTTATCCGAATGTACTCTAGGAAAAATTTAATACCAATTTAATAGGTGTAATTAGGGCTAACTTTGGGAACAAATTAGATATAAAAAATATTCTCAAATGAAAGATTTCTCGTTATGAGGAACATATATATTTATTAAAAAAAATTAAAAGTGTTGCTTAAACTGTATATAAAGAATTGCATGAAAATTCAGCATTTACCTTTTTATTTCGCAGCTATGTTCTAAAAAGAACTGAACATACTTTCTTGCCGATAAATTATAACTTTTTAGAAACTTATATAATAAACTTAAGCCTTAAATTTACACGAGTAACGGTAAATACTTATATTTACACGATGAAACGCTTATACGACACGAAGCTGAATCAATAACTTGATTCTTAATTCAACTCTAAATCAATAACTCATTTCAATAACTCTTATTGCGTTACATTTACAACTTATGGATATAATGTTATTTTTCAAATGTAGGTAATAGAACAGCAAAACAATCAAATTGAATTTTTCTTCTGCAGATCGGCTGAAA
This sequence comes from Megathymus violae, assembly GCA_003671415.1. Lineage (NCBI taxonomy): Eukaryota > Metazoa > Arthropoda > Insecta > Lepidoptera > Hesperiidae > Megathymus > Megathymus violae. Next base: position 2,066,560 of record PDGT01000011.1, on the reverse strand, counting down.
GACATAAGTAATAAAATAATGAATGCCCTTTATAAACTTGCTACCGAAAATTATTCTGCGTATAAAAATCTACATAAAACAAATAGGATTTCAAGAGAGACGGAGAGAGTTTATAGTTTAACTATGTTGCTCAATTACTACAAATAACAGTACGTATGAACACACCTTTAACAGAATACGACTCCAAGGCCTGTGCTGGTGGAGAAACTAGTCTGGGCTCTGGTCGACTCGATGCTCCCCATAGTGACTGACAGAGTCCATTACGGAGCGCTTCGCTGGCTGTCAAACCTGTATAAAATAAATAATAATTTATATTTATGTATAAATTTACGTTCGCGTAAATATACCTCTGCACTGGGATTCCCCTGGTTGTGCGGGTGGTTTGAAGACATCATAAATAAGACGACCACTTCAAGTTAACTGGTACAGCAGATAAATAATATGTAACCATTACGTTACAAATGTGGCTAGTATATTTTATTTATTTTCAATGTTTAATTCATAATGATACAATAAATTGTCCTTTTTAGCTTTTTTTTTCAAACAACATATAATTTCATTTATCCTTAACTGTGGTTTTTGTTATGATGTGCGTATTGTATTATTAAATAAAGATTTTAAATTTAATGTTATACTAAATTTGGCTAATATAAATAGAATTTATATATGTATTTATAATGAGGAAATTCACTATGTTGTGGCAGTTATTGTTGAAGACATCGTTGTATATATGTTGAAATATCTAAGATTATTTCGTTATGATCTCATTGTGTGAAATTTGGTATCTTAAAAACGAATCAACAACCGAATCCGCTTAGGAGCCTCCATCTTCTTTACCACAATTATTTAGCAGACGGAGACCATAATCCTTCATCCTCTGTTAACATACACAAGTAATTAATTTTTACAATCAGTTAAAAACTTGAGTCGTAATAATCAAGAACATTTAAAGCTACATAAAATCCTGTTCGACAATAATACGACGCCAATTAGTTAATAACATTTTCAAATTTTAATTGAGTAAGGATAACTTTAAATATAATGCAATCCACATAACACGGTTTAATTAATAAACCAACAACAACCTAACACATAGACAACAAGCTCAAGGTTTTTGAGACTTAGGCTATAAATGTAAAGGTATAGGTGAGATTTGGCGACAAATTAAAAAAACATTAAATCTGTAAATTAAATCTCTAACGACACATGAGACGCGAATCGATTCAAGCCCCTTTTTCTAAATTAATTTTGTTTTAATATATTAATTCACACATAATGTTGCTCTCACCGAATCTTGGTTGTTGCAAAGTCATTTAACATACGAGACAAAGCGGAGCCGCTAATGCTATTGCAGATATATGTAGATAGTGGTGAACACTAGAATATACAATTTTAACCAATGGTTAAATAATCATTAATTCACACAATAAAATGAAATATACTCATTCACACATTAATAAAAGATTAACAAATCTTTTGTATTAATCACCCGATGCCTTGTCCCGTTACATTCGTTCAAAAGTTAATGTTGCTTTACCATCAAATTTTAAGACTTTAGGACCATGGGCGACCTTCATATTTTTACTCATAAAGTAATTCGTAAAATAAAATAGGTAATCGCTTAATATTTCATCATATCATATATATCATATCATTAGATGACTGTAAAATTCGTCAAGGAATTACTTTAATGACATTTTGATTAATCGAATCAAATCAAATTGTCTCAGAAATTTTTATTTTGAACTCGAGCTAAAATATGTGTTTGAATAATCAAATTGATGAATTACTAAAGCTCGCACGCATTGAAAAAGAACAGTACTGATGAAGAAAATCTTACCAGTGAACATTTATTGTATTGTTGGAGAGGAAAAAATGCTTGAAAAGCTAAGCCCAAACACCACTGTCTTAGTAGACTAACCCATATGATTTTCAGTAAAAACTTTAATAATGATAAAATTCATTTATCGATTTCGTTTTGGTAATCACTGCTCAGCGATATACAAGATAACGTTGTTGTAATTATATTTATCACAAATAATTGCATGTAATACCATGTTAATTGATATGATATTGTCAGACAAATGTAATTTTGTCATTGGATTTTTTTTTTATTAATCGCTGCGAAACATTGGTTCGGGGATTGGAATTTAATATTCCATTTCGTGAATGTGTCACGTATTTCCCTTAATAGATAGATCAATGGTTGTTTTTGTAGTATTATCGTATGATTACGAGAAACCCAATAAGTTATTATTTTATATACTAACAAACTAAAATAAATAAAAAGAACTTATTGTAAAATTACAACGTTAAAATCACTGACGAATAACTTAACAAAATTAAAATTTTAACCATTTTGTTTACGATAATTACAAAATTTTCCTGTATCAAGAATGATGATATCTTTATCGTTCCTTAGATCGATCGACCTTTAACGATGATTTCTTTATCGATATTAAAAATTGTGGCATGCAAGAGTATTCAATTTAAACTGGTCAGATATATCTCTGTTCATTACAGCCAAAGGCCTACTAAAATCATTTTAAACAATTGTCAGCACCGCACAAGCATCTAATATATCCACATTACGGTTGTCACGCCGCTGTGGCGCCACCGAATCGCTCTCTTCCTTCGGACGGCACTGATTGTCCTTGCCTCTTATCGTCCTTATCCTGTCTTCAATGACCATTTGTACTTCGGATGGGGTACCGCGACCTTAGCAATTCACAAGTCATATATTTGAATGAATTTGAAGTTTTTGTATCTAAAGGTTTTGTTTGACTATACCTACATAAGTCTCTATAGAATAAGTTGCTAGCGGATGAACACACACAAAAAATAAACACAAAATAATAAAATAAATTTAAAAAAAAGGATCAAAAAATATAATTCTAATCCTTTGTTTATCAATAGTCACACAATTGACAGGACATTCATGTTAAGTTTTGAAGAAGGTCTTAACTCTGAAGAGATATTGAAGGACGCAAAGATGGTGAATATTATCTGCGTCATCAGATTAAAAACGTCAGCACGTAATAGGGGAATGACTAAATGTGTGACTAACATTAAGGTGCAAATGTCCTCTTGACCTTTGACAGGACTATGTGACTTTATCCTATATAAGTATATTAATTATTTGAAATAGAAAAATAAGAATGTTTTACATAGAATAGAACGTAACGGTAAATTAGTTTGTAACGCAATGTTATGTCGAATGCTAAAAAATATTAAATTAATTATAAAAGTGAAAAATATCTGGCACATTTTTGTACTTTTTGTTTTCTATTTTATGTTCCTTATGTTATTGTGGAAAAAATATTGTTGGATAATAAAGTCAAAAGGTTTTTTATGGGGTTATTCCAATTTGGTTATCAATACCAGTAGATCTATGATTAATTACGGGTCAATTGGTCGATTGAGTAATAGATATGTGTATACTATCGTTAACATTAGTTAAATATCAATATTCTGTATAAATGCCTTGAAAATATCAAGCAAGGGGTAATGATTACCTAAAATACTATCTTCCAAGTTCCCACCGGCGAGATTTGATTTGGAATCTGGTAGAGACATTACATTTTTTTTGTTGTTCTTCGTGATTTTCGGTATATGTCTATTATTCCACTTATTCTTTTCATGATTTATATTTTGGATTAATATTCACTATATTTTACATTCGCTGCTGAAACTTATGCTTGTGATAAAGGATATCATTTAACATCTCTTTCCTACTTAAGTACCCAGAATATTATATAGATCTGTGTATAATTGAGAATCACCTAATTTTTTGTCGATAAAAAACTAGTGATAATGCTGTCTAGCACCAGTGCTAACATAAATTTATTGTTTATTATGCTTGCTTTTCCATTCGAATTTATTATGAAAATACTTGCATAATTATAGTTCTTCATATTGTTACTGAAAGTTGCATGAGCTCTGCCATTCTGCATTTCGTCAGCGAATGTACCAACGAGAAGAAAGATTCTCACGCGACTTCATATTTATAGAATGCCTTCGCACGCCGACCTTTTCAATTAACGGTGCAACTATGAATCAGTGAAGATATAAAAATCTCGTGACTCAACGATGGATAAAAGTTAGAACATTCGGCTAAATGGCGCCAACGCGTAAGAATCAATGACCGCCGTCCGGGCGCGGGCGCAGCTAATTTGTCGCTGACAACGCCAATTGTACCATCGCTTCCTGTGTTGCGTTATGGCGTAAGACAGGAACGGTGAGCGCCATCGCGTGGACTGGAACTCTAAATGGTGGAAATCGATCTTCTCTTAGAATTAAGAGGATTAAGATGAGCATCCTACTCAAGTGCAGGCTCGCAGATTTCACGCACTTCTGCGCAACGTTATGGAGAAAAATTGCAAAAGATTATGGAGAGCTTTGTGACATCTAGATATCTTTAAAATATGATTCCTTCAGAAAAGCCATATAATTTGGCAAGGATACACGGTCGTGGAGAATAGGTACGTAAAAGTAAGGAAATAAATGTTACCTTCTAAATTTATTATCTGGTCACTGGAGTATTTAGATTTTTACTGGTAAAGATGGTCTAAAATTTACTTGTCCTGAATTAGTCGGCAGTAGTTTATTTTTTCATTTATTTATTTATAACTTCAAGCTATTGTATTAGACTTCCATTTTTAATAATAAACCATAGAAAGACTTATTAAATTTAACAAGCCTATAATTTATTTTAAATTATTATCGCTTTACTTAATAGCTTGCACCGTATAACGAACGTCGCGTGCTTGATCCTCTGAGCTCAAATTGAATTGGGGTCTTGGGGACTTTAGAATGGATACGTATCCCGCCATATAAACTTCAAGTTTATTTCCCGTCTTCTGTCCAACTGTTTATATAATAAGGAGACACAAAATATTTCTTTGATGTAATTTAATCAACTGTCTAATAAATCCTAATATTATATATATAATTAATAAATCCTGTTAACTATAACTACCTTATATTGTCGGTCTCCACTTCGTTCGGGTTCAACATTTAATTATTATACTCATGCACTTGATATATAACCTATCTTCTTCTTCATGTACCATCTCCATCATGGAGGTCGGCGACCATTTGTCGATACGTCTCTTTATCAGCAGTCATATGAACTTGTCTTAATTGTGTTAATTTTGAGTACATATTCCAAAAGTACCAGATTCAATTTTTGAAGCATAATTTGAAGGTAATTTAGGCTTTCTGCCGAAAGGACGGTATCATCTGCATACCGAATGTTTTGTATCAGTTTACCATTTACCCGAATGCCCAGGTTTTCGAAAGCTTTTTTGAAAATAGTTTCCTAGTATACGTTAAATAGACAGGGTGAAAGGATACATACAACCTTGTCTTACTCCCTTTTCTATTTTAACCTCTTAAGTCTATTTGTAATTAATTTTTATCCTTGCTTTTTGTCTCCAATATAAATTCGTTATAAATGTCAAACTCTTTTTATCCATTCCAATTGATTTCAAAGTTGATTGATATTATCAAATGTTGTCTCAAAATCTATAAAACACAAACATTCATTCATCATATAGCCTATAGCAATCCGAAATAATATACCTTTCAAATGGTAAAAAAATTGAAATAAATGCCGTAGTTTCGGAGATTACCTTCCGGATATAACAAACTCAGAAACTTCGCACTCTGTTTATAATATTATTAATACAGATTTATATTATTTTGGTAATACTAATCGTATTAATATTACAACACATGGATGACAAAAAATATTGCAGCTCATAATTATATTTACTATTTAGATGTTCCATCTCTCCGTAACATACTTTCTATGAGTATATAATTTAAAAATAAATTTCCGCGTTAAAAAATCTAGTAGGTACGAGTTTCGCGTCATGGGGGTCACCTGAACTTTAGCGTATAACTCGTTATATTTTAGTAGGCGTCGACTCTTTACGTAGATGATCCCGTAATACTTCGACGAATCAACAAGGGGACAATGTATTGTAAATCAAATATAATTTAAAATATAATACTTATTCTGTTCTTAAGTTAAATTTCAATGAACTCACTGAGCAAACATTATAAATCTTTCATTGCGATTGCAGATATTTTTCATAAATGTTATTGTGAAAATAAAAAAAAATATTTACCGTGAGACACTATTTCATGTGGTATTATTATTGTGTATAGATTATACAGAAGTCTACACGATTGTAAAAGTAATAAGATCAATAAAATGATAAGTCTCGATGAAGACAGCTGATCAACGAGGCGCCGGTCGGGGCGCCCTGTGCCCTCCGCAAATAACCGATGTCCGGCTTCCCGCAGCGATGACCACTTGTAATGCAATTTGCTTTTATAAAGGCTGATACAGCCGTAACCCGACAGCTTGTATAAGCTAGTTTGTGGAACATCGGCTTGTCATTCGTAAGTTCAACAGAGTTATGTAATTTCGGGTGCGGTTGATAGTTGGATGGATCCCACAAAGCATACCCCAAGGCCTAAAGATTGCTATCTAAAACATCGACAACACTGAATAGTTAACATGGCTTACGAAGCACATAAACACCTATCAGTCTTTCAAATGCATCTGAAAATATGCTAGCCAATCAAATTGTTTCAATAACATCGCTCTTAAATTTCCGTATATACTCTAAAGAAAACGTCATTACACAAACCGAGTTAAAAACCTATTAGCATCTAACTGTAATAAATATGAATCGACTAAAACTAACGTTGAAAAGCTAATTAAAGCTGCTCAGTGGAAATTAACACATTTAGTCGAAACCGCGGAAGTTGGCCGAAATGGCTGCCTTGCCCCACAAATTTGTTGACGAGTCTATTTCCTTAAATGATTTACATTTCCACAAGCATTAAAAATACATGTAAATCATTCTTTCCTGTATTTTCTACAAACTTTTGTTTTGGAATCATGAATTCATAAGCATAATTTATCAATATTCTAATGAGCGTAATTTTTTATTACTGGGCCATTTAATATATAATCTCGATGCGGTAAATCCATATAATTATGAAATACTAGCTGCCATTCGCGTTATTTATTTCATTAACAATGTATTTTATATGCAAAGCAAAAACCTTAAAAAACACATCACTGAACATCATCCTTATAAGAATCGTTATTTTTTAAAACTTTATTTACTTTGTATTGCATGAAGATAACCCCATTAGATTATAGTTAGTGCTTGATAACGTTTCATTTATAATTATATTTATTTTCAAATAGCCTAATATTATGACGCACGTGATGTTTATGAATATTACAAGTATATACTCATATGCATAATTTAAATAAATACAAACTTGCAAATTAAAATTATTATTAGCTCGACATATAACAACACCGGAACTACAGTTTACACGAAGAGGTTACATAAAAGCCGGTTTTTATAGCTTCTGATAAAACTGGAATGGCTGGTGCGATAGCGTTCTAAAAACATATTATGTCATCTGATTCTACTGAAGTTAGTTTAATTGAGAAATTATATATTATTATGAAATATTTGCTCTCAAAATTATTATGGATTTAACAAAGTTTTTTGTCTCGGTGATATCGATTCTTCTATACTATATATAAAAGATGTAAATGAAAGTTTATATTCTTATAAACCGAGCTGGAATAGTCAGTGAACATTCAACAATTAAACAAATAAAGCTACCGTTAAAGGAAATGCCACCAACACACTGTTATCTATATCAAAGTCACCGAACAAGTTCAATTAAGTCTAGTTGTCATCGGACAATCGTGCCTTCATCGCCTTCAATGGAACCGAACCATTCATCGTTCAATTTATTATTAGCCACCGAAGCATAAAGAATGACATAATCTTAAGACACAGGAGGGTTACACAATAAAATATGTCTTATTGTTATTTGTCTAGATATTCGAATCCTATGCATGCCTGAATGAGCAACAGTCCGCACTGAACCTAGTGAGTACTTCAAATCATTTTAAGGAACAAAGATGGAAAGGAGAAGTTAATTAGATCTTTAAAGGCATCTGAAAATTTTGCAATCAGAAATCAACAATAAAAAAACAGCAAATAAAAATTGAATATGTCGAAAAATATGTTGAAATAACATTACGGTGATACTCGTAAATTTGATTGTAACATATAATCAGGAACGAAATTCAAAACGGTTCAATAAAAAACTCGATATAAAATCGTTTTCTTTTATAGTTGCAGAAGTAAATAAAGACATGTATAAGGTGAAGTGAAAAATGTATTTAAATATTTTAATTTGTAAAAATGCTCCACGCATCTCATTTCCTAATCCCGGTGTCCCATTACGCGAAGCTGGGTGGTCGTGCACAGAGCTGTATTATTGGTCGCAGTTGATGCGCTCACAGTGGACAATCTACGGAATGCAACGGAAGCAATAAGAGAGCTTCTTTGTGATTCAATGAAACACCTTCTTCAAATCAAACGCTCTTAGAAATAAAGCAATTGGCCAACATTAAGCACGTCTAAAATTATTTAAATTTCTTCTGCCTTAAGTCGTTACATTACAGTATAAGAATTTTTAACTAATAATATGAAGTTGACGAGATAAGCTGTTGAATCTTTTGAATAACTTCTTTTTTTCCTAATATTTCTGCAATTATAAAATATATAGATATGACCTACGAAGTAGAGAACGTTACTATGAGTACAGGCCCTAGCTAAATTTTAAAAACAGTTTCCATGAACAGCGATAAATGGACGAATAACTAACTCCGTATCACATATTTCCTTCACTAATCTTCGCATGGGTGTCTAATTACATGTACCCGGGTGGCCATTCTACAACATCATGTTAATACAGTATGCAATGACTACGGCAGCTGGTTAAACTACCGTCTTATATAGATTTCGAAATTTCATTAAATATATCGTCTACATTATGTGTCCTTGAGTTACGTATGAATGTTTTCCTTATAAGTAAGTCATATACAATTTTTTCTCCGTCCCAATTTAATAAATTTAAGCAAGACGTGATTAACAAACAAATAAGGATTAATATTGGTGTAATTACGACAATCGGCCATGAAAATTAATGGCAGTAAAACTCTTAAGGGAGGCAATGCAAATACACACATCTGGTCTTAAGTATTTACGGTATATGATGCCATATGCTTTTATAATAAGACTGAGATTGGCATCCAAGTTTTAAAGTCAAGACTACATTGGTGACATTATGTTCTTATCTTCGGTGACAAGCAGTCTACCGTGGAATCTTTATCTGCTCAAGCACAATGAAGCGTTTTGTTGGAACAAAGGTCTATTTTTATTTGCAAAATATGCGGCTCTGTGGGGTTAACTAAGGTCGCTCCTTCCTGACATGGGATCATATTTTTTTCCATAACAAAGTTGCTTTAATTAATGTCCCTAATCTCTTCTGTGAACACAATCGCGCTAATAGAGGAAGTTGTTGATTGCTGACTCTAATTAATATTCCTCGATATAACCACTGAAGCTTGAACGTTGGTGTTACATATAGAAGCGAATGAATTGTAATTAATGAATATGCAGTTACTAAGAGTACATTTGCATATTCATATTAAAATATCATTGACAAACAGAATAGGTACGGTTCTGGTGGATAGGTTGACCGTTTTTATCTTGCTCTTGTAAATTCCCTAGCACTATGCATGGGCGGCGGTCATCATGTACCATTAAATGGTTCGTCAGCTCATTTGTCGGCCGTTAACATTATCTGTTGCATAGGCGAATTTATTTATTATGCATTGCAGATATTTGTTGCAAAAAGTCCGAAATTATGATCGACCTAAATTGATTGTATCGTTCAACAATTAGGCGATGAAAAACAAGTCATGTAAATTAATATTGTAGATATATTGCAGCATCTTTGACAATTGCAGTAATCATTAGTTTTGTTTTGAATTCCTCTACCCGTCTAGCCTACGTCTAATCAAGAGCAAGTCACTCCGCTCTTTACCCGTGGGCCAGTTCCCACGGATTCACGCCTCCTACGCATGCTCTTAGTCATAGTGATGTTTGTCATCTGCTACTCTAATTGATCTAAGAGATCTAGTCGTAAATTAAATCGTGGTTCATCAATGCGCTGTGTGAATTCGTGATGTGAGTGAATCAGATGGACTTGGCGAAAACGATTGTACAAAGTCCAATGTGGATTAAGAATTTGCTTTGGTAAAACATCAGCAATTTTATATACGTTTATGAGATCATGAAAGGATTCGGATTTATCTATGGAAGATTGTATAACAGAATAATATAACTGCATGCGTGTGTCAGACATAATTTGTCAGGGTGAACATACATCTAAACTTGTGAAATTTAAATTGGATTAAGATAAAGATTAATATAAAGTTCAGTCTCTCAGAATTTAATTAAACATTGTATTTGGTTTGTACTTTTATTTAATGTTTTTTTAGTTATAAGTTTTAAGTATCATTCAAATTATTCGGTGATAAATAATAATTTTCTATATGTATAATATTATGATTAAAAATTACTTTCATCCGATAAATTGTGCTCAGCTATCTCGGTGAGCTGTGCCCTAAGCTCCGGTCATCTCATATTTTGAGTTAAAATACAAACAAAACAATGGAAGGCTATCATTGTGGTGAAGAATGCATGCAGTTTTGCATTCCGAAAATTATAATCAGAACTAGAGTTTATACTTGTTACATCTGACGTCAGTAATTAATCGTATTCATTAAGTTTCTAATTGTAACAACTTTATTGTATAAAATGATTCTTAAGAAAATGCTGATAATTGTCAAAGGTTTGTTCTCGATAAGATAAAAGGTCGTAGAAGGTTTAGCTGGATTCCATAGCTGTGGTTACAGTATGTTAGTGGAAATCCCTTAAAATTTGGAACACAACAATTACATTGAGCTGCAGTTCGGGTTGATTGTCGTGCGAACAGCGAAACGGGTTAAGAGGTGTTAATTGTGCGAGATTGAATGTTTTCTCAGGGCAGAATTTCAATTGAACGCAATTGTTTGTCTGGGTATTTTTACAGAAACTAAGAATCATTTGTTATAGGATTTTGTTTTCTCAGTCCAAATTTTTCGTGTTTTTCTCTCCGTCTGTACTATATGAAATCAAAAAATAATTTTCATTCCTTACATCAATCGTTCACTTCTATAGTTGTGTTGTTGCTTAGTACCTACCTGAATACTAATTTTAAAACAACGTATTTCGGTTTTAAATTTTGATAATAACAATTTATTTAATTGATCTAGAACCATTTAAAAGGGTTTCTATTCCTAAAGACTCGTGAATTCAGATTGGACATGTTTTTAAAAGTATGGTTCGTATATGATATCACTGACAAAGTCGCTGAATCAGAGGGTGTGACTGAGCGTATTATCTCTCAGTTGGATGATACAAACTTCCTATCAATCACTGACTAACTTTAGTTAAGTTAAAAGCTCATATAATAACTAGATAAGTAGAACTTTTTAAGTATACATTTTAACAGAATATTGGGAAAGTTTATTACATGTATTATCAACATCCCGTAATATATTATTTTATTCATATAATAATTTTAGATAATACATATTATTTTATTAAGTACCGAGTCTTATTTTCACTACGTCATTAGTATTTGATAATAAAGAGTTTCATTACACCTAATTAAATTACGTATAGTGTTATCTAGATCCATATGCTTCCGCCAATCTATCTATTAAATTAACTCAACAACTGATCCTTAATTAGGCTTCTGCTAGTTGTCGATTCACGAAATCATTTCTGAAACCAAATCCCGTGAGACTGTGTCTTGCGAATTGAGGTCAAAGTCATAACGCTAACAGCATTGCCTACATTCATTTTTACAAGTGGCACGATCTTAATCGTGACCAAATTATGCATTCTCTTTTAATTAATGCGGAAGGAGCATGTCCTATCATAGACACTGGTTTGAACTATAGTACTCCTCTGGTTAACCTAGGTTCTAATTCATCATGCTTCTCCTTTTCATATTATAAGGTAATTTCGTCATTTGCGTCCGAGGAGGAAAAAATCGTGAGGCGACCTGCCATACCTGAGAACTCCATGTAATGTTCTCAAAGATGTATGTAGTCTGACAATATATTCTTGGCCAGCGAGATGGACTTTGTGAAGACAAAAGAGGCATTTACTTAACTGCAGCATGGACGTGAAAATTGTTAGCAATTTTGGGTTTAAAAGATCATATCACTGTATTATTACTGTCTGAACTAAGGACTTAAAACACTATTCACCTACCTACACCTACTTCGTAATGAAACATAATTACATATATTCAACAAACTAAATAATCCTTATAATATTTTAGCCTGCGTAAATTTGTCTAGAATTTTAACAGTACTTATGAGAAGTGACATAATGCTACAGAGATCATATATTTATTAAATCTTTGGAAGGAGAATAATAAGAAGATTGTAAAGAAAATATTAGATAAAGAAAATATGAAGGTACATATAATATACTTATGTACATAACGATAAGTGGTTCTATTTATAGCCATGTAGTTAGTTACCAGGAGCAGACAGCTTAATCGATTTAAGTCAAATTCAGATGACATATTCATTCGGATGATGCAAATAATTTTTCCATTTCGATTCATGACACACTTAGGACAGTGTTGTCTGATCAAAACAATCAAATAATGCGTTGCGGAACAATTTCAATTTACCTTAAATATTTGTATTATTAAATACATTTTTTGTACAAAAGATAGGTAACGTAACGCACAAAATACTGTTGCTACCAAAGCTGACCATACGTCAGTAGGTACGTCAGTCTATGACCCGGCGACTTTAAATCTTAACCCTATTAGAATCTTCCTGCCCAAGAATTAGGTTGTGAAATGAGCGGTGGCTTCAAACGGCGGCGCGCGTATGACCAATGACTCGCTCCATGGTGAATCATTACTACCAATGAAATTGATTGGAACTATCTCGTAATTGTCCTGTGCCTCTTTTGAGCTTTATCGGAAATGTTTTTGCTCCGATGCGCGTACGAGGACTATATATAATATAGAGGGAGTCTTGAAGGAAAATGAGTATGATTTGATTCCACAATGTAAATAAAACAATTTGTCAATTAAATTTAATTAAAGTTCCAATAAAAGCAAAAAAATAGCAATGATATATCTACCTACAACGATAAGTAACGATAATAGAAGGGGATCGATGACTTGTGTTCTTCTTCTATGCTTTGGCGAGAATCTGAAGCCGTTGTTTAATTCTTATCGGTAGATATTATAAAAATTTTCACTCTCAGACACTCAGGTTGCCCACTAACCCCTCCAGCCATTTACATTGGAACAGAATCTAGGGTACGCTCCTAATTTCATCAATTACGAGGCGAAAGCAGTGCCCTTAAGTGCACTGCTAATTGCATGGAGTGAAATTACTTATATGTATTTATAATTACAGCAATGGACTTTATTGATTTAAAAATCGAAGTCAAACAAATCCGTTTGCATTCTAGAACGCTGTAAAACTCAAAATTTTCCATTTTCTCATATTTAAAATGTTACCACGATTACCAACATTCGTTTACAATCGCAAGTTCCTAGCAAAAGCTAAAGATTCCGGTGGCCATTAGCCTAATGGGGCACACGTGGCGGACCGCCAAATCCCTTCGTCGTATAAAGGCGATTTACTGCCCAAATTCATTATTAATGGGCCCTTTGAAACTGTGGTTTGGCGAGGATATGATTAGTTGATTGGAACCCGGATTTTTAGATCGTAATTCTAATGAAGGACATATTATTGTAATGTGGTTGAATATATAAGTTTGTGTGGAAGTTGACAATAGGATTTCACGGCTGTAGATTTTTTGTGCCGGCAACACAGGCGATATGATCTCTTTGCTGTCGCGGAAAACTTTCAAGAAGCGACGATAAAATGAATATGGTACAAAACTAATTTTTTAGTTTTTTTAGTTGTTTAGTTTTGTTTAAGTGTTTCTCTTCTGAAAAACGACGCCTTACGCTTAGAAATAGCACTTACATTGTTTTAGGGCTTGGTTTTTCTGGTTCAATGAATTAAAAAATATATTAATTTATAACTTATTATTTATAGAGTGATTGCAATGAAACAAACTTATATATTAGTAATACTTCCTGCAATAATGTATTAACGAAATCAGATAAGCCGTTTCTGAGATTAGTGCGAACAAACATACAGATTAACAGGCAAAAATTCTAACATCAATGTTTTGGGTTCATAATAATAGTTTTTCTCATAATTCTTCGTGTACAAAAGGCGATCGGTTCAAAATTTATTATAATGTACGTATATCTAGATATCAAACGGAGGTGCAGTTAACCTAGCATATTTAACTCTACAACTCACAAATATTCATGATCAATTTCGCATGGGGCAACAATTTTAATGTTACAATAATCACATACAAATTATGTATAAAGACCGAATAGAACGGACACTTATTTGTTTAGAACCACGTTAAGTTATACTTTGGGCTTCCTCGTCTTTCCTATGTTTAATTACCTGATCATCTTTTACAAACAAAGTAACAAATACTTCGTGCTGTAGGAATAAATAATTTTCATGACACCTATATGCTAGTTTTGTTTCTTTCACACCAAAGTCACTAATAATAATTGACAGATTTGAAAGTGCAACAATATTATACGTGTATAGCGTGGCAATCATAAGAAACACAGTTTATAATAGCACAGTAAACAGCCGCAGAACTTGGTGATGTAATTAAAATCGAGATTTATCTCGTTGAGTGTGAGAATCGGATGTCGGATGTTGCCAAGGACACGCGATTTTACTGTCTTCGTTTTGTCACGGGCTTTGAACATATGTTCGTCTGAGTTGATCTCGTCAGAGATCCGCACTAAAATTGCAGAAGCGGTAGAAAAATTAAAATTTAAGTATTCTTTTACGGCCTTCAAATATATGACTTATGTTTATAAATGTTAAGAAAATTAAGCAAGTAGCTTAATGTTTTGGGAATGTTATTAAGCAGAACCGGCAACGGAATTTTTTCTGCTCTGTTAAGCGAAATATGAGTAAGAGAAAAAGAAATTGCGTCTATAAGTATATATAAAATTTTAATATTACGTTAATATAAATCTTATTTATAAGGCACAGAAATATTGTAATATCAACAAATTTTTTTGTTTACAAACTGCCCTTTTGTTTTCCATAATTTTTTACTGTTTCTAAATGACTTAATGCACACTTATGGTTTCAAGATAGTCAGTGCGTACCTTCCGTAATTTAAACCGTAGTAGGTACTTAAGTATAATGTTTTAATTTAATATCTGTAACTATGAATTCTCTCACTAAATACATGTACACACATGTAGAGACAGGGGTTTTTTTCCAAAAACTAATGATTTAGTTTTCAAGCTGTTTAGGCTAAATCAGATTTAGACCAGACTCTAACATCCTCTAAAATATTATACAAGTAAAGAAACAATGTATAAAATTCTCGCGCTTGGCCTTTTTTGTTCATCATAGATTGACTGGACGTATCGAACGATATGGGAATTGGGTTTATGGTCTGAGAGAATAACATTTGAACTATAATAATACTTTAATACGATGTAACTGCTGTATTAGGAAGTATTCATTTATTTTTAGGGTTCTGTAAATGTAATGAAAAAACGAAACACTTAAAGGAATGTTTCATCTGATGTATTGATACGTATCAAACTAATCTACTTTGTAGTAATGTTTGCAATATACGAGTATTTGTTAAATGTGACTTAACGTACGTTTTAAACAATTTTCTTTCCAGTAATGTTTGCAAGATATTTTTTTAAATTTGACTTAAAGCTAACGTGTGTCTCAACACCATTTATTGATTATCATCATAACTCATAATTATCCCACTGCTCGGTTCGGATCTGGCGTTACAATGAAAGGGGTTAATACCACAATCCGCCGTGCTAGCAAATCGCTGATTGGCAGAATTAACAGACGTTTGAGAATATTATGAACTCTCAGATATGCAGGTTTCTCGACGATTTTTTCATTCACCAAAACCAGTGATAAGTTAGTTGTTTTAATAATTTTAAAATAGGAAGTCTGTGCAGGGTTCGACCTCCGGTCTCCCTTTCAAACCAGTAGTACAATTGCTATTCATTTTCATACTCCATTTATTATTAGTGGACAAATCCCGCCCCAGAATGTCAATGGAACAGTTGCGTTGCATAGTTGCAGTAGGAATAAATCGGTTAGCCGATAATCGTGGTGGCGCGCGTCGTCGTAATTCGGTTAGGGGGTGCGACGTCTAGTTGCCGAGCGACAAATTGGATTTCCATCCGTGATGATGGATGGCTCCCGTGGCCAAATCAGAGGTACGAAATGTGTGGAATTGACGGAACGGTTCCCGGTTTGAATGGCGTGGCTGAAGGGAAGAGCGAGGTGGTTGCCAGTCGAAGATTCTATCATTTACGTGAAACAGGCAACTAACCCACTTCACTTCGGAAATTATCTGTGCAATATAAATTTTTTATTTATCTTTTGCCGCATGGACAAAAAGGACTATTGCACAAACTTATATTTTCTTTGTTAATCTCCTTGGAGTGTTCATTTCCAAAAATTTTACTTACTGGTTGGCAACAATGTTAAATATCTCTACCCGGTCTAACTTTATTGTTGTAACAGTAAACGTTTTTACAAAGAAATCATCGGATAATTGCAATCCTTTTTTATAAATATAAAGTATACTATAATTATAAAAATTGCAAAGCTTTAACAAAATTTCAAATAAATTTTCGTCCTTTATTGCAATATTTTTGAAAATATAAAGATCCCTTTAAATGTTTTCAATTAATTAAAAGGCTAAAATCAAATTTAATTGCAAAACAAATTTAATATATTTTCTATTTAAGTAGAATTTCCCAAATTTCTTTCTTAGTCCTACTATAAATTAAAGGTTTCTAATTTCGACTCTTCCAGCTGGTTCTTCACGAATCAGTCAATGAACATAAAGTGTTCGATATTAATATATTCTTTAGAGCAAATTTAGTTTTCTTTAGGGTAAATTAAGTTAGACCACATGAACTATTGTAAAAACCTTTCCCAGACGATTGTCAATACAATATTGACTCGATTTGCAGAATTACTTTCGCAAGAGTGTTTGTCCATCAGGCAAATTCAGAATCTAATAGACGTAAAGTCATACCTATCACTGGTTTATTCATCCACCATAGTTCATAGTGGTTTTAATTACTTACGCTATCCAAACTTTTCCCCTAAAAAGTAATGTTGATTTCTATAAAGCGTTACCGCCTCTTAAAGAAAGTAACCACATGAAAGTACGTCGTATATTATCTCATGATACTTTTATGTCAACCCTATTATGATTCAAGGGTTGCTCTCCATATTTCCAAAATAATACTGCTAAAACAATTTCCTTATACACGGAAATCAATTTACTCAATTTCCCCGCGTTCCCAAAAAAAGCGCTGAAGAAATTCTGTTTTTTTCCAGTACCGTGCATTAAAAATCAATGTCGCCGGGACTGTCGCGTACAAAAATAACGGGCAAACTCAATAACGGGCAGCGTTCGATCGGGCAAATCGGATTATGAGCAGGATCAGATGTCTTGGCTTCGGAGAAATTATTATCGGGATTACATTCGTTCCTCTCTAATATTAATTGTTAGATGTAATCTGTCTATGATTTTGCTGTATCTTTCGTTGGGATTTTCGTTATCGAATTATCGTTTATTTTTAGATTTAAGGCAATCTTTAAATTAACAGCATCATAAATTTGGATTTCATTCCAAAATGTGAAGGATAAAATACACTATATACTACTGACGGGTAAATGGAGATTCGCTGACTTCACACATTTGAAAATAACATGCAAATTTATTATGTATGTAGGTCGAAGCAAATTGCAACTATTATAAATAAGAAACTTATGCACATGATTTAATAATAGAAGGTTCATGGAGGATATCAAATAGAGACTCCAGTGAGGGAAACCAACTTTCGAACCACTGAATTATGACTACCCTGTATTTTTAAATAGACCATAAATACATATTAATGTAATGAAAATAATTTTCACGTTAGGTAGAGTAAGAGAAATAGATTGCTCAGATAGTAGATCGTAATTTACGAATCTTAAGCTCAGCTCTATCACATCTGGTTTTGCACTTTTAACATTAAAAACACTAAGGCAGCTAAAGCAACTATTTTGATGCGACGGTTATTAACAATAGACTCGCGGGTCCCGTCAGTGACACTTAACATAAACACAAACATAAACATAAACACAACTTAACACTTCAGCATAGTGCGTGTTCTATTAGGACTTAAGGACCCACTGGACTTAAACTCGTGGAGCAAAAAAGATATTTGTTGTATGTGTTCTTATGTGTACTACGTACGTTATAATTATCTAGTTACACTGAATGGTTGCGTACCATTTTGCAAGCACAGATATCTCTGATTTTTCGAAACATTACATTTTTAATAAAATAAGATTTTTTTACCCAGAATTATTCCATAGTCAATCTGCACATTATAAGTAAAACTATGTTTTAAACACTGTATAGTTAGTATTCATTTTATAGTTTAATATTATTATTAATTTTGAGGCCCTTAAATTGTAGATTATTTAGCAATATCATAAAACTTGCTGCTTTCTCAAGAAAATATTTAGAGGTTATTATACATTCTTGGACAATGTGAGATATAATTGGGTGTGCATAATTTTCTATGATGTTTTGAATATGTGATTTCATTTTATCATCCACAGATTTTTCTGCAAATTCAATTAATTTTCTCAAAAAAACATAAAAGCTTAAGGCATAGTAATATAATTTAGTTCTAAGAATAAACGCGAATTACGAATTATAATTTTAAGTATGAATTTTTCAGTTTTTCGAATTGCTTCAGTCTACTGGATTGCATAGTAAACGATGTGGGGTTTAAGACCCCTTATGGTGGATTACCATTATAGTGATATTGTTCACACTTATAGGGGTGTGTTGCCCTTTTTACGGTACACTGTACAGTAATTTGCTTTTATAACACCACAAACTCGAACCCTCAAATATGCGTGGTGCTGGATGCTCGACTTAACAAAAGCCTGCTTAGTTTGTTAAGTGGAACGGTTTTCAATCGGAATAAAAATTTATATTTCAGTTCAAAAAGAAGTGTCAATAAGCAGTAATATTAAACAATGATGGACTTGTGGTTTAAATATTGGTCTACCGCATAGATGAGTAGAGTACGAATGCTGTACGCATATCTAATGTTCCAAATTTTAAGCGTATGTTTCTAATACCATACATTAGTTATCACACGTTACGGTGAAAGAAAATATCAATCATATTATTATAAATCTGTACACTTGAGTGTGGTATGTAGTTTATCAATCGGCCCTTGGTCAGTGTGTGAAATTATAGCCTTAAACCTCTTCAGTGTGAGAGGTGATTCAAGAATCATGAAGCAGTAATTAGAATTTCATTCTAACATGAATTGTGTATATATGTCTATTTTACACGAATGCATATGGCCTTAAACCATTGGCGACCATCCTGCTCCAGTGCCGGTTGGCAAATGGTTGATTGGGCAACTCCGATCCATTAGCCATTTTACTGTGCTGTAAATAACCGCATTGGAACCCGAACAGTTTGAAGCCTAGACTTGTCTGTGGCCTAGGTTCGTCTACAAACCTGAAATACCTGACTTGACTATTAATCAAAATATGGTTTGAATAAAATATTTTGTAGTCTTAATCATCATGGTGCTGTACGATCCCGAATTTTAGCTGTGAAGTGAGTAGAGGGTTTGTGCCTTACAGTAGGTACACGATAAGCTATGCGAATAACATACACCAACTATTTCAATTACCGATATAATTATGTATATTTAAGTAAATATTGCTATATACTTCATTAAGAAATAGTCTATCAAAATTGGTCAGTCGTAAATAGCCTACAGTAGGTATGCTGTTCAAATTCGAAAGCTTGTTCTCACGATATCTGATTGTTCAAAGGAGTCGTTAGGACGTTGTGCGGGGGCCTAGACACGGAATTGTTCAAAGGAAGGTGTATCGATGCGAAATGCACCTGAAATATTAATTTTCAATTCCCATTTCGGCCTGATGAGCAGCGCAATCTTTTTTCCTTTTTCCCACTCTATCTGAACGATATTATTTTGTTCTTTTGGGCGCAGTGGCAAGACCGGGCCTTCTTATAATATTGCCCAGTTCTGTTCATTTGTTTGTCCACCACAACCACTTAATGATCTTATTGCCACTATATTGCCACTATATGAAAAGCGTCCAGAAATTCAATGGTAGTTAGATTCCATTCAAACAATTCAGTGGCGTGGTGAAGTTACGGAAAAAATAGCCTCTATAAATTATTTAATTGTAGGAGACAAAAATTTAGTTTAGATCGCTTGATAAGAAGCAGAGCTTATTGTTTTTTATGTAACTAGTCGGCAAATGTGCAGGCAAGCCAACTGATGGTAAGTGGTCACCAACACCATGATGGAAATCACTAACACCAAAGGTGACCGACTCGGTGGGGACCAAAAAGGATGCGGTTGACCCATATTACTAGCTCTCTGAATCGCGCCTGAAATACGTATGATCACGATCAATTTTAGAATGAGGATGGTAGGTAGTCCGTAAAGCAATACCCTACCACCATATAAGTACTGTCGCAATTAAATCGAGTGGAACAGAGCTCAGCGACCTACAATAGGAGGAAAGGGATTGACTCTTCCATTGTTCAGCACCGTGCAGGAGTAGGGGAGGTTGACTTGCACTCTAGATTGGATGTAGCCCCTGACATTCTACATAAAACGCAAAGTTATTTTCATTAAATATTTGGTTTTAATACCACACTTGTCATGAATTTTAAAATATACGCTATTATGTGTTACACGAACACGGCTTCTTTGTTTTCTAATAGTAACTTTTACAAATACTATGAAATATAACCTTACTTTGCTGGCGACCAAATTAAAAATGGACGGTGTAGTATTAAGTTTATTATTCAAAGCCCTCATTTGCCCGCTTTTCTGTAGAAATGTGTAATTTTCTCTCTTATCTGGTAACTTCTTCTGCTTCGTCATAATCTTCGACGATGGCTGAATAATCAGGTTCAAATGTCACTTGGTAGATTCGTTTGATCATCTCATTACAAAGAATAAATCTATTTTTTTTTTATCAATGCATCAAATATTGAACAATGAGAAATGGTTATGGTGTATGAAGAAATAAAAGTTTTTTAATACGTCATCAAAAAAGGCTTTTTTAATTATATTTCTTTTTGATAAAAAGTAACAGACAGATTATTATTAGTATTAGGTTATCATTATCATCAAAAAATTACTATTCAGTAAAACATTGGAAGGGAACATTCGGTGCACCATGTTGGCCAAGTGCTAATAAGCTGACATTTTTCAAGAACATCTTGAAAAACTTTCAAGTTTCGAAAATTTTCTCAAAGGGTTTTTATCACAGAAACAGGTCATCGTTATTTCTAATGAGCACATAATTAAAAAAATACATGTGTATGCAGGATTCATACTCTGGTATCTTTGCGTGAGATTGACGTTCAAACTGACTATTAAAACAGTCGTCTGCACTTAAACGCTCACTATATTCCATAGATGTTACAATATTTGTATAGTGTAAATTTAGTTACCTACTACTGTATATGTAATAATAAAGTTTCAAAGTAATTTGTCATTCCACTGGACAGGCTATTAAAATGTCTAGTTACGAGTATATTGATCAAGCATTCGGTCTAGCGTGCACGTCATTTGATCATTATGTAATGTATTATGTAATAAATTTTTATTTGTATGTATTTTTTTTTGCATGTTAAAGATCATTATTAAAATTATTTAAAAGTAAAATGAAATGCGTTGTGTTTTATAAATGTCACCTAAAATATTACGTTTAAAATAGATTGCCATGATTCAAAAGATTATATTGCTTTCAATGTTAAAAAGTTATTAGATCGCATGAAGAGCCATGCTCCTAATTGTATACAGCTTGATTTTGAAGTCTTAACTGTAAAAACCCTATATCTTGGTCAAAAGTATACCTAAGCATGATACATAAGACTTTCTTACCTAAGTTCATGGGAGTTCACAGCTGCGAAGCGTCGATGCTGTACTTTTTGACCAAGTATATTTTATAAGTCTGATAATTAGGTACATCTCATCCTGAGAATTTGAACACTTTCGCGGTATCCAGACCAAAGGTAAGGAAGGTAAGGAATGGAATATACGACGAAACGCTTTGAGAAAAAATAGGGAGTACCCCCATGCTCGCCTTGGTGGAGACTCTACAGTACCTGAGATTTCACTTAAAATCCGATTTCCACCTTCCTGTTTTCAATAATTTTATCAGCCATCATACGTCACATGCGGCCATTTATTTTAAATGAATAAATCAATGAAAGGAAGATAATCGATTTCATTCTATTATTAAATTAAGCAAGTACTGGATAGTATTAGAAAGTTGAAAAAGTAGAGTACTTAGAATAGAATGTATTGTTAATAAGTGTTTTAAGAACAGCATAATATTTCGTAAACTTGGTGGAAGAATGAGATGGAGATCGCATTTCAGTGTTCAGTGTTATAATGAATAAAAAATTGACATTCATTTTGTAAATCTCTTAACCATAAAATCAGTTTTTTATTGCAGCATTATGTTTGTTGTGAGTATAACCATTTTGGGTGGATAATGCCTAAAATACTCTTTAAGTATGTAATCACACACACAGTAAGGAAGTTACATATCATTTGATGTTACTCTCCTACGAAACCGTTCTTACCAGGCAATTCTGTTTAGAGGTTTGTTTGAAAGGCGAAGTATGTACGAATACAATAATAAATCAAGTAAGAACATAATACCTAAGAATCAATTGAGATATAAATTAATTTATAACACGAACGTTAATACTGATATATCTATTAAAATCAAATTTGCAATTTTATAGCACAGCGAAATAACGTGAAAATATAACCTCTCTGTCAATTCTATGAACAAAATTCATAGTTTATTAAAAATGTAAATTTAATTACCATGCTCTAACTTGTATGAAGTTGTGTAAGTAGAAAAAGCAATCCTCTGATAAATAACTACACTATAATATTTTTTTTATTAATTATTATTAGTATTTGTAGCAACTTGGTTTGTCTCAAATATCTATAAATCAACTTTCGTTTAAGGCTACGGACATTTTCAATTACCTGCTTCTTTTTATTATTTAAAAAGTAAATTAATTAGATATAGTATATATATAGTTACATATAATGAAATGAATAAATGAAGTAATATTTATTTGAAGTTGATTTTCATATATGTACACTTTGCGAACGTCGAACTACGCCATCGCTTTAACTGATCCCTATGTTTTATTTTCCGAGGTTTTATTTTTTTTCGTACTCACATTACAGAACGCACGAATGGCTAAACTCATGTATAAGCAGCTTTATCCTTAAAGTAATCATCAAGTTTGTAAAACCTTTCTGTATAAGAATCATTTTGACATGAGTTTTAATTTACAATGTGGTATTTCTGTCAATCCTAACACAATTTTATTACAAATATTTACACATTTACCTATGAAACAGCCACCAGATTTACTAAGTTGGAAATTTGGTACAATCAGTTTAGCCTTATCCCTAGTATTAATATTGATAATATTACGCTTCTTAAGAAAACTATCAGACAATTTTTTAATGTATGTACATAATATTATCTAAATATATTGTGTTGTAACAGTTAATATATCGATTTCTTTAACGAGATCTCTAAGTGAGTCTCTATGCCTCAGGTTGTAAATAGCACGATCTGCTCTTTTCTGTAACATGAAATCGACTCTTTTCTGTAACATAATATCGACTCGGCAGCTGAGCCCCACAACATAAGACCATAAAACATCACACTGTGAAAGTAGATAAAAAATAATTATAGATTTCAAATATTATAGTTAAGAGCCTCACTTTTATAACAACATAAGCAGCAGAGCTAAGTTTCCCTGACAAATTTTCAACATGAGGACTTCATAGTAAACGTGAGTTTATAGTATTTTTTTTTATACAAACGAGCAGACGAGCCACCTGATGGTAAGTGGTCACCGTCGCCCATGGACATCAGCAAGACCAAAGGTATCACTGATGCGTTGTCGGTCAGGAAATGAGAAGAACGTTAGAAAGAAAGTACTGGCTCTCAAGCCCCCAGCCGGAACACGACGAGTCGTTTGGCGGCTGAATCAACCAGGAGGGTGGTAGCTAGCCACGCAGGCTTCACGGAAAGATAATAATACCACTAATAATATTAATGACTTAATAATAATACTGATAATATAATCCTTACGCGAAGCCCTACCACCAAGCAGGTTGGCTTCTGTCGCCTCTTACGACACCCTGTTCTGCCAGCATGGGATTGGGGGGAGTATTCTAAGCCGCCCCAATACGGCTAAAATATTAATAATAATAAATATTAATTCCAAGAAATATGGTACAATTTATTAGTTCAAGCACTTTTTTATTTATAACAATGTGAGTTGGCACTTGTCTTATACTTCTCTTATATTATAGTCACCAATGTGATAAAAGAAACAAAGCACTGACATAACATTACAGACATTAAACATTACAGACGTTTCATCAACAAACAGCAAACAGAACAATGTTTGCATGATTTTTAATGACACGGCAAATCGTTAATATAAATTTGAAAAAGAA
The DNA here is from genome assembly GCA_003671415.1 of Megathymus violae. Classification (NCBI taxonomy): domain Eukaryota; kingdom Metazoa; phylum Arthropoda; class Insecta; order Lepidoptera; family Hesperiidae; genus Megathymus; species Megathymus violae. Next base: position 2,041,870 of record PDGT01000011.1, on the reverse strand, counting down.
TCGGACCTAAAATCGAGCCCTGTAGTACACCCATTACAAATGATAATCCCAATGATTTGACATTATAACACACTAAATTCTACCCTTTAAATACATACTCATAGTAATATTATCGTAATTAATTTTATATTCGATAAAGGTTTTAAAGTTTGTTATTATGATTTAAGATGAACGCATTAGTAGGAGCTTGGCGATTGTTAACAAAACGACAAATTTGATAGTCAACTACAAAATGAGAAATAATATTACACACTAAATTTTGTAGTACTTTCACGGGTTTGGAGCAAATCAAAACGCTTGTCTATTTTAACTTTGAGATTTTTATGATATTTTTAAATAGTTCCGTTAAAACCAAATATTTAGTCTACAATTTATATTACATAACCCTTATTTTAAGCAATTTTCGTACGTTGCATATGTAGGAAAATTCTCATTCTTTATAATGATTTTAAGTTGATTAAGCTTTCAGCTCAATGTCATATGATTTCTATTAAGAATTGTGACTGAAAAATTTCAATAATTTTTCTACTTCCGACAAGTGTCTTATACACTTGGAAATGATGAAGTAGGTTTTTTTCTTACATTTCATCTCAATAGTTGCTGTCGACGACTTCGCTGGCGGAAATCTACTTTTTCCGTAGTTGATGATATATAAAGTATCATTCAAACTGGAAAAATTCTAGATGCCTCTGGCTATATACGATAGTAATATCTTAATTCCTGTCTCATTAAGTCTGCATAAAAAAAAATTACATTGACTTTAACAGTTTTGGCTGAGCCTTGATGATCTGTATGTGAACCTTTTTTATAATAAAAAATACCAAGAAATTTTAGATGTAACTATTGTTTTTAACAAAAAAGGTAAGGTAAAGATTCTGGGTAATATTCTAGTTTAGTGAATCCATAAAATTTCCGTTTGAAAGAAAGATAAATATTAACCAGATAATTAAGGCTGTAAAATAAGTACCAACCTAAGGACTTTGTATAGGTATGTATTTGTTGTTGTTGACACAGGTGAAACAAAAAGCAACAACAGTAGAAAGGTTATTATATTTTCTTATAAGAATCTCATAGACAAATTTAAAAAGAAATCGCTATAATGAATAGTAAATGATATTTAAGGTTTTTGAGACTTACCTTTCGGCGTGACAACTCTAAAAGCGCTATTGGAGACCGGTCGTGGCGAGCCATCGCGGAGCCCGCCAGGCGAGTTACCTCCATTTCTCACCATAGAAAAGTCCAGCGGCATCGGCGGCATCGCACTGACTTCCATTTCGGAATTGAAATTAGAACAGAAACGTCAAAAACATAACCGTCACTGGAACTTTGAAAATGGAATGTTCGAACGTTTTCAAACGCGGTACGTGCGGCCGGCACGGGGCGCGCGTATATATTAAGGCGATCGTACACTCCGCTTAGTAGAGAGCTGTCCAATGTTCACTAAAGCCGAAAATCTCTTAGCTTCGCATAGTGATTTCGACCTTATCGCTTGCCAGTGGGCGTGGTGCGATAGGCTCCGCCTCGGGCGTACTGCCGCTCTTGACAATCATTTTGTATAGCAACACAATAATATGATTCTTGATAGATTTTATTGTTCCTGCGATGCATTTATTCGCGAGCAATTTCATACGACGCAAAGTGTCTCTCGCTTTTTTCTTGTTGATTTGTCCCCGCGGGTGCGGTTTGCCTTTCATTATTTTTATCGCTTGTTATGAAGTAGTCTAGTCTACTCTGGCTACAACTTTCGAAATATCTAGATTGAAAGTTGTTTGTAAATTCAGAGAGTATTATAATGTGTAATTAATGTGCTGTAAAATTTTAGGATTTCAATGATTCAAAAAGCTTGACCTAATTATTTTTATCTGAAATTATATAATTCAGGAAATGCTTAATTTAATTAAAGTACGCGTTAGGTATGTAACTGCATATGCTAATAAACATCCTTATCCTGATCGTTCTATAAAATATTTTAATGATATCGCTAAGTTTCGAACAAAGCTTATGATAGAAAAAAAATCTGGCAGACTAGGAATTATATTACTGTAACAGAAAATACTATTTTTTCCTAGTATATCTACGATATTTTTTTAACCCAAAAATCTTGAATGTTTTATAAGAAAATTTGGTTTCTCATGTTGGTAGTTAATTTCTTAGTATCATCTATACGTAATGGAAATTCATGACGGTCGAACAACTCTACATAAGCACATAAGTTCTCAATACTTAACTATGTACTAAGTACTTAAGATCCAACTCATTGCATTAACTTCATATACGAACTCAATTCGGATAACAAAATGGAATATTTACCAAAAACTTCAACGAAATTCAATAAAATATCATTATAAGCGCCACCTATTGAAATATTGGAAGTCAATGCCCAAATAATAGTATATAGCAAGTACGCTAGGTTCAATCCCGTCATTTCGTAGTATTTTATTGACTGATTCTGGAAAAGGAGGCCGCTCTATTTTCGGTATATGTTTTTTTTTTCTTTTATGTATGTATTTATGTATTGCCCTAACTTCGTTATTTGTAAACGCATTTTGATAATTATTATTATAGAGTACTGAAAATAGTTCGGAGTTACTCTTATTTAAATATAGAGAGGATCTTATGAAGGGTCCTAGAGATAAAGAGTGGAGCTATTATTGAAGAATAAATGAGCCGTGTGCGACGATAATTCCGATTTTTAGTGCTGCTGCAAGTGTTACAGTATCTGATGGTGAATTTTTAATATAAATACCTAGTAAATTTCTTAACGAATATTTCATTTTAGAGATATTCTCGGTGGTAAAATTAACATAGCAAAAACCAGTCTATCATTTATCATCTCAGGGTCTGATTATGTGCTTTGAAAACAAAAAATGCAACTCCTCAACGGTGAGAATAATTTAACCGTGGCTTGAGTTGTTAACTTGTGTTACCGGTTATATTATATGTCAATGATAGAGGACAACACTAATATTAGTCTATAGAAATACTTAGTAGTGTCATGGCCAGACGTGACGCTGTCAAGGTACGTGGTCTACTCATTCCGTTATACAATAATATTTTGTAATACCATATTTATGTCGTAAAAAATTAAACCGCCTTCAAATAGAAAAACTACAAAAGTTGTTCAAAGCTCAATACATTTCACAAGTTTAGTGCATATAATAATATTTTATTTAAATTTATTTACAGTTTTAGTACATATTTTGTAATTTTTCCTTTTAAAGTTGGTTTAATTTTTTTCAATAATCTTTTTATTAGTACAATATTCTGTTATAAGTTAAGGTTTTTAAATCGATACATTTATTGTGTTTCGGGTTATATATTATGCTGATTCATATACATTATGTATACCTATACTTGGTATAATATAGCCTATGTGCATTCGGAGTAATGTACCTTTCAAATGGCAAAATATTTTTTTAAATAGATGGCGTGGTTTCAAAGATTACTTTCCCCATAAACACAAACTCTTTCCCTCTCTCTTTTATAATATTAGTGTAGATTGCATATTGACTATGGTAACACAGCTGGAATATTTCCAAATGACCAGTATACAATTCTTTGTTTTTTCATAATTTTCAAATTACAGTTATTCAAATCATTATTTACGTCAAAAATTTCATTATTCTTCTATTTACGTTAGCGACAGTCAGGTATCTACTACTTATTTTTTGATAATTAGTGAAGTCAAATGAAAAAGCTTACGTTGACGTAGCATGACAGTTTTTCTAGTTAGTTTATTAAAATTAATTAAATCAATATAAATTTAGAGAAAGTCAAAACACGGTTAAAATATGTTCATTAGTTTTTATATGATAGGCATAAAGAATTGATGAATAAAACGAAAGAGTTTGGCAACCACTTTCTACGACATGACCCATACATTAGTTTATCAGCTATTTACTTCAGAAAGTACCTTCAAAATGTGGACATACCCTTGTTACAGTTATATAATAGAATAAATTTATTGTAATACTGGCCATTTTTTCGGATGTCAGTGCTTAATTCGTCGCGCGTCACCCACCGACATTTAAAACAATGAACACCTTAATTTTTCACCGGCAGGCCTCTGGATGTACGCTAATCTGCAATGCGGCCCTATTCTGGTTCTTATATTATCTGGCTCTTATATTGTTCTTGTATTATTTGAAAGGTACATGAGGAAATATTTTCAATATATGTTGGACTAGTACTTGTTCCCTGTCAGTATCCTGTTGACGGGTACATGTTTCATTTAAAGGAGAAAATGGCGTGAAGTTTCAATACATGCTTTACTTCAGCTGTATCAAATATTAAATACTTAGTTAATTAAATCCTATATATTTTAATTATAATTTTACACATAGCCTAGGTATTCTGACAAGTACCTACTGGAGCGTAGAGATATTCAGTGAAGTCCGAATGAAATTAGCGTATTGGAGAATTGTGTTTCTTCCCGTTTTATAGATATATAAACACATTTTAAGTACAGAAAAAGGTCCCTTTAAAATGCAATAAATTTCATTACACAAGGCTAGACGGTATTTGTTTATAACTATATATGGATTTTTGCAATATTTCAATTTTTTAATGAAACTAAGCACATAACTGACGGTAACAGTGACTATCGTTTTCAGATGTAGGTAAAATTAGAAGAATTACAGATGCAACGCCTGGAGGTACACTTTTATTGAATTACCCCATATAATTGGCACCGGGTCTGCCTACAAAGGAAGCTGTATAAAATTATCACAGTACCTAGTTCTCTGTCAAGCTTCCAGAATAAGGGCGCCGGGTTACTTTGCGAAAACTAATTATACCCCGCTTCGCAATGATAAAGCAAAGCCGTCGTATAGGATATTTTTATTCCGAACAAAATGAAATTCCCGGCTGCACATTATATTCAAGTGAATATGACCTATACGAAAAAAGCTTTAAAGTCGAAATTAAGAACGCATTTCCCGGAACAGGAAATTTTTTAGTACGTTTTGAACATCGAATAATCCCAACATAATCTCGCCTGAAAATCCCATTATTTTGATCTTCCTCAAACCAACAAGGGGAGCTGGTGAGGTGAGACTTGAATTGTGTTCATATGAAAATCGTAATTTTCGCTATAGAATCATAATTTTCCAGCTGTTTTGGGTTTTACGATCACAATCAATTTTACAGTTTTCAGATTAGAATAATTTATTAATTTTTTTTTTAATTAAAACCATGTAAAATATATTTATTACAAAATAAATCCAGTTTCGATATAATCGAAATAGCTTTAAAATAAATATGATTTTTTTAAGAAGCAGACGTATCTAAATTATTAACACACTTCCTTGTGATTCCTAAGTGGCACTGTCTACTGACTGTAAGGGCTCAAGTTATAGTTCCGGCCGACGTGATCATTTAAGATAGAGATAAAAGATTTTTCTTGGACCTTAAATGTTTAGAGAACGAAATCTATTTTAATGTGGGTACTCACGACTAGAGTTTTGTACATACACAGATACCTTGTAATTGTATTGTAGTAAAATATACCTATTCGTTTATATTCCGTATCAAAATTATTGATAATTCAAATAAGTTTAAAAACAAACATCATTTAATTTACGCACCCAGCCTAAAGTCTTAAATGTCAATAGTCATATAAGGACACCATTTTGTATCTTAAGAAACGTTTTAAATTACCAAAATATTCTTACTTCGCAAGACGAATAAGCAAAGGCACATCAAAATTAAACAGACTTTATTATTTTACATTACACTTGAAAAGGTTCCATTATTTCTGACGATTCAATAAAAAATTATGCCCGAGTCATCTCATCAGGTGCTTCAATCCCTAGCTCAGCGAGCGCTGTTTAAATTCTGATCGTTTAAATGAGGGATCGTTTACACACGAATGACTGTTCAGTGCCAGAGCCATTCCGTTTGCTACGAATATAAACGCAAAAAGCTCGTTGAACAAAAGGTTTAATAGCGGACTGGACGTATTCCAACTGCGGAGCTGTGTGCACAGAATTTGGTTTTGACTTCAAAAATAAATATTAAGTCGATATTTAACAATATTATTTGTAAGTAATTACCTGGAAAAATTTATATGTTAAGACAGTCTCGTAACCTTGACTGGAAAAGACTTGAGGCCATTGCCTTATTCGGTGACTTGCAGGGATATAATTAACACAAAACTTAATACGCTTTATTGTACTCGAAGGATCAAAAATCTATTACATTAATTATCATGCAGATTTCAATTTCAAAAAAGCAAACTTCGAATTTATTGCTGATAGCCAACACTAACAAAGAATGTTAGGATATAAACGAATATTTATAACGAATTAATTATGATGTTATTGTATTTCTTTGTTACGCCACAATGAACGACTAATAAAAGTAGTATTAAACAAATCAATAAAAGGCGAAAGTAGTGACTAAAACATTCTCTGTCTTAGATTGACTCGATATTTTAAATTGTCACTAAAGCCATAAGCTACGTATTAGCTAAGTACTATTTATCTAAATAAAATTTAATTTGTATAAGTGAACCCTACGTTATGTCGAACATAACACAAAGCTCTATTGTGTTTCAACGCGCGGACGAGGTATGAACCCGAGCTTGTATTTTGCACATCTCTTTAATTATACGAAGTTAATTAATACGAAACATTAAAGTTACAGCCATGAAATTAGCGATTAACAAAAATAAATCCATATCAATCAAAATCAATTGTCGCATGTGCGAAAGAGTATGATGGCTCGAGAACGGCTCGACAGGTGTGGTTGATTTTTTTTGTGCACGTAATTAATAGTACAAGATTTGTATTACATATTTTTTTGGAATATTCATAGAAAAATTCAGCAATTTAAATTATGTTCTGTATCAAAATCTCAATATAATTGTGATATTGTTAAGTGCCCTTAACTTTTTCTCCATAAATAAAATGCACTAGAAGTTAAAGTAATAAAGCAATACCGATTTAGCTAAGTTCAGGAGTCTCACAGATATTTATATTTTACTATGATTGTTAATAGACACACAAAATAAACTAATACTAAACATATTAAGGTCGTATATATAAATATTATCTCTGTCTTAGTGGCTCCACATCTATCCTGAAAGCGTAACTACAAGCAGGTAGTTGTATTAAAAATCATTTGGAGTTCGCCTACCGAGGTGCTTCACAGAATTTCCGCCCGATGTTTACTTTTAATATGAAATTTTAATTCAACCCCTTTGCGTTTAAGCAAAAAGCGCTTGTAGACGTATCTGGATAATGAATTGAAGTCATGACGGATTTAAATACTTTAAATTGTAAGGTAATACATTTGGAGGTTGATTCTGAAATCTAAGCCATTTGGTGGTTGTAATCAAGCACTGGCCTTATAATAAATAAAATAAATAAAAAGGGAATATTCTTGTACCTTTCTTTTTTTGGTCCTTCGAGATGCATGACTGATTTATGGCCTAATGTAATTTATTCTGTATTTGTTGTGTTTATTCATATTGATATTGAAATCACAGCAAGACTACATACATGAAAGATCGATAACTAGGTATAATGCGTAAGTAGTAACTCTATTCCCAGCATACTAAAAGTGTTTATGTTGGTGGTTGTGAACTGCTTCTATTAGTTTCATTGTCTTCGAATCAACGTAAAGTAATGTAAAAAAAAACAAGAAATCAGTTGATTCTTCAAATGGCCCTATTGAGCGGCCTAGAATACTCCCCCCAAACTCATGCTGGTAGAACAGGGTGTCATAAGAGGCGACGGAAGCCTGAGTGAGGATTATATTATCAGTATTATTATTAAGTCATTAATATTATTAGTGGTATTATTATCTTTCCGTGAAGCCTGCCTGGCTAGCTACCACCCTCCTGCTTGAGTCAGCCGCCAAGTGACTCGTCGTGTTCCGGCTGGGGGCTTGAGAGCCAGTACTTTCTTTCTTACCTTCTTCTCATTTCCTGACCGACAACGCATCAGTGATAACTTTGATCTTGCTGATGTCCATGGATGACGGTGACCACTTACCATCAGGTGGCTCGTCTGCTCGTTTGTCGGCTATTAACATAAAAAGAATATTATTTCATAGCATTATTGTTATATATTGTTTCTAAATACATAAAAAATCGATATTAATAGTTTTCGAATATTAGAATTAAATATCGACTTTCGGCATTGCACATTTTTAAATTGAGATATAAATACGAGTAAAAAGTTGTTATATAAACATATAAAAATAACAGGAAAGATTATAAACGAGCACACTCTAAAAAAACACAAAATTGGAAATTCTAACTTCTTTACTGGTATCCGCGTATCGCTTTGACAAGGCCGAATGCAGCCGCTGACAGGAGTTTTACAAGCGACAAAAACGCTTAAGACTCGTAAACCCTTGCGGTATTTACGGCAGAAAATGAGTCAGAATAAACACCCTGCCGCAATTTGCATCTAGATGTCGCATTAGCGCAGCCCCTGACCACGAGCCAAATTTGAGGACAAGAAATGGAATTAAAGAATCCGATTTTTTTATTCGTACATGGAATAATTTATACGAGTATATTAATGCATGCTTTGTTTATATTTGCGAACGTAGTATAAATAATTTTAAATAATAGTTCTAAAGAGTTTTTGTTTGCCATTACTTTACATTTAGTAGTAGTTTAGGGATTTGAAAGGCGGTCTTCCACATGAGAGACTCAAGGTCGAATCCTGAACGTAAATTTTTCAAATTATATGGGTATTCCACTGTACGGGTTGCGAGGATGATAAAGAAAATTTCTCGCGGCGAGTGTTGATCGTACACTAAATTTATTCCAATAAAATATAAATACATTGTTTAAATATATCTTTATTAAAATAATCGTGCGCATGCTCTGGCCGTGGTTCAATTTTAGATTGACTAACTTTGAACTCTCCCCAGAGAGCATCTAAAGACTCTAAACGTTTTTGAATATACTCATGATTTTTACGCGTCGCTGGGTCTTTACAGAAATTGATTTTGATCTTCTTAATACTTTCTAATAACTCATTTTGCCGAATGAATAATTCTTCCGTTTTTCTTTCAAACAAACTAAAGGAACAGTCTTACTTGATATATTCCTGCTGTTGATCGTGACGGCGTCGCTGAACTCTGTCGCTGCTCCTGTGACGATGTTTTACCTGCTCCGATTGTGGTGCCGCTGCAGCAGTAGCCGATGCTGATGCGATGATGTAGATTCTTGCCGCTACTGCTGCAACGATGCTGTACTAACCCTGTCGCACGAGCTCACAAGGAATGTCCTGACAATTCACGGAGACCTGCTCCGGTTTGAATGCCAGTTTAATGAAGCACGCGCGAGGGTCCTGGTTCACTTACAAAGGACCAAAACTACGATAGATCCGGCTCGAAGGACCAAAAACTATGTACCGGTTGCGAGGATGATAAAGAAAACTCCTCGCGGCGAGTGTTGATCGTACACTAAATTTATTCCAATAAAATATAAATACATAGGCGCGCTAAGATGCAAGCGCAACAATTTTGCTTATAACGCGTATGTATACAAAAATATATGTACGGTGTTCCGTACAAACACTTTTTAACTACCGGTTGCTTCGATGAAGGAAAACATCTCGATGGTAACTATATACCTGAGGGTTCTCCGTAAAGTTCAATCAAATTTGTAGTTTGCTAATTCGCACTCGACCAATTCATAATGTGAGGAGGACCGAGATCAGCAGTGGGATAATTATACAATATAATGATGATTATATTGATTGAATGAGCAAAAATCTCAAATTCTTGTCATTACCAGTGGCAAAGCGATTGAGTAGTAGATTCAATAGTTATAGGTTTTCCAATGATGTCTACCTAAATAAATAAATAAATTACTCTCATTAAACAATTTTCACATAATTGTTTCAGTTCAAGATGAATTGTTTACTTACAAAAAAAAATATCAATTACTAATTATATTGTCACTATCAATTACAAAACCTACTTGCAATTTAATAAAAATAAAACAATATATATATGTTCCGGCCTGTTACAATTTTGTATTACTGTTGATTTATGCTACAATATTAAATGGCATTTTTGGCTATATTCGTGTAATTATTTAAAAAAATAGGCATTACACCAGTCGATCTATTTCTTAAATTAACTGACAGATGAAATGCATGATCAATTTTCTAATTCAATTGTTCAAAAATCCTGACAGAACGGATATTGCACAGATACTTTTTTCTTACACTTCACGGTTGATTCTAGAAAAATGTGGCCAAGTAAAATCTCTACCCTCTCGAGAATAAACGGAGTCATGCAAAGCAAGACCCAACAGTAGCGACTGTTCGCCGCAGTCTCGTCCGTTGTTCAGCAGGGTGCTCCACTACCGGAAGAGACCGGGTATGCTTCAAGGTGGAAGATAGGAGGATAAGATAAACAGTTTCATGCAATGAATCAAACTTTTGGTCCTTCACAGATGTATGGTTCGAAAGAGAATAAATAAACTTTGCTTACTTTAGTCAAAAGTCACAGAGCCTAATTTTAAAGATTGTAAAACATAGCAAGGCTGGTCTCTGTACAACATCTTTAACACAAAGGACGAATTCGTCTAAATAAATATTACGTAGCAATTATTAAATCTGGTTGAGTGCAAATCGATGGATAAAAAAATATTTTTTTCATTTTTAAATAGTAATATGACCCATTTCAAGCAATTATCGAAAATAATATTAACTTCAAGTTGCACCTTTGTGTACTATAAGTAGCGGCTATTTAAAAAGTTTAATTGGAACACATTTTCCTAAGATGAATATGTTATCGTGATATATGTGACCGGAATCTATGACTTCGAGTTTGACGAAGGCAGCGTTGAGAGACCAACAAAAAAGTGCACGATGCGCTGGCCAGATATATTTTAAATTCTTTAAAGTAACAATTGTATTTCAAAGATTTAATCGATTGGAACATTTACTAAAAATAGTAATATTAATAATATAGGTATATATATACTCGTATAATATAAAAAAAGAAATAAATTCAGTATTAAAATTCACAATCGATAAATGTAGAATATTTTAGATAATTTTACTAAACTGTGTTGATATTAACAACATACTGCTGGGTTGTAAGTTTCTATCATAATAAAAAGATCGTGCTCAGCATTATGCTGCCTTTACAGACAGCCAGAGGTGGTCTGTAGGCTCCCCTCGGTAGCGCCTCGAGTGGTAAACCAGTATATCGACATCTTCAAAAACCATTATACTTTAACTTTAGTCACTAACAAATACGTAATCACGCTATTAATTTACAATTTACAATTTAATTGCAAAATTTCATGAGCATATGTCAAAATGACCACTTTTGACATTTTCAGATTTTGTGATTAAAAAAATACTTATTTTTTCAAGATTCAAAGTGGCAGTATTCGAATCACGCCCAATGCGATAAACTTTAATCCAGCACGTAAAAGTCTAGTAATTAAGCGCACTAGATGGTCTAGCACTTAGCGGGGTCAACGGCCGTGCCATGTGACTAGCAGACTTCCTGCCGACTTATGGGGTATTGTTAATGTTTCCATGTGTTTGTTAGATAAGAACAATATTCTTTAGCTTTATTTAGAGTATTATGAACGTCTCACTACATATTTGTATTGCGTATTATACAGTTGCATTCATTATATATGAATCATTATTTATTTTCGATAATTTATGTAAGTTGGTTGATTGAAATAGAATAATTAATTAGTCATTTTTTGTTCATAAAAGTCTTTTTACTACTTTGTACTGTATATTCTCCCATTTCCTAGTAACGACAACAAACAAACAAGAAATATTATTTAAATAATTGCCTTTAAAAGCCTTTACTTATGTTTTATCCTATATGTATTGTACTTACTATAGCAAGAAGAAGAAATTGCAACTTTAAAACAATAACTAATGGTATAGTGGTTTTTGTCAATATTGCTGGTTTTCAGTGCGAACTTTTTCCACATAGCTCAGGCTAGTTTTGCTCAAACACAAACTTTTTCTACTTTAATAAGTTTTTGAGTCTTTTTTCTATAAATGTCATTAATAACAAAATTTCTGTAAGCGTGCTTCACGGGACCTCTTTAATTAACGAAAATCAGTTCATGATTATCATATTAATTAAAATGAACGATACAGTTATTTCTAACCACTTTTCTCGCTATTTTCAGTTCCTTTATTTATTACCTACATTTTTTCTGAATATAACAAAACATATATTGTGGTTCTAGTATTTTTTCAGATATTTTTTATTACTGCCAAAAAAAAACATTAACAGCCATTTGTCTTTTTCATCAGGTTAGGCGTTACTCCATTCAGTTCGAAAACATTCCCATTCATCAACACATACATACGCCAAGTGTCGCATATATACACATATATGTTCATTCGTACGCGTTATTCCCACTCATTATGAAACATGTGTCGGCACGCACGGACAGACGAATCAGTTGCGTAATTGAAAATGCGAATTTATGAATTAACATTGGCCACACGTGGTCATCTTCTTATTTTTCCGTTTACAGCTGAATGTTTCAGTTTTGTTTAGTTTGACTCGATTGTAAAATTAAATTAAAGTTAAAACACAGTCTGTAACGACAGACTTATTGGAATTCATTTTCATGTTACAGGCATATGTATACATGTCATGTTCATGTAGAAACATATGCCTGTAACATGAAAATCAAATAAACACATATAAATGTGTTTATGCGGCTGCTATAACTCATGTTAAGTATGTGTAGATACAAATTTTTAAAAGGTCTTTTTGGTTTTTTTTTTACTTATTGTATTTTTTTTCTTTACTACAACCCCAACAACATAAGTTGTAACGTTTGACCGACAACGATATATACTCGTATATATTCTGTTTTTTATCGTTTATAAACAAACACTACAAAAAATTATAAATATAATTTTATTTTACCCTATTTTATTTGAGCATTATAAATTCCACAGGCATATTAATAGTACTTTTTAACAGACATTAATGAAATTGAGAGATGGATAAAAAATGTGTTCTATGGCCTTGGTTGTTGCTATGTCATTTGTGTATGTCCATGCCACACGCAACACACAATCGTAGCGCGGGACTGTCAGTGTGTTAGCGTTAATTAAAAGTCAGCAGCATAGTTAGCGGAAACACTGGCTGATCCATACGTCCTTTACGTTTTAAGTCTTAGGTCCGTGTGTAACGCTTCCATTCCGAAGTGGGTATTTTCTAGTCACGCCTAAATGAGTCTTAACTTACGTCAAAACATAATACAAGTATGGTAATATTACCCCGTTCATTAAAGCTATAAATGAATGAACATGAGAGTAATAACAACAAATCATTGTACGTCGGATGCGTGGCACATGGCGGCGGAAGTCAATCGCTGGGACTACCAGCGCCATCTGCGTGCGAATCACACGCGAATTATACGTTTTTTAAGCTATTATTGTGTTCATGTTACTATTGGTTTATTTATATTAGTTACAACATATTCGCGAATCTCACAATTAAGCTGCGTTGGTAATCAATTTTGAATTCGCTGAACGAGTCCTATAAGCTTTTTGTCAACATGTAACCTGCCCCAGTTCACTTTGAAAAATTCCGCGGAAACAGATCCATTTTCCGGGATTAAATGTATCCTAGATTATGACCCATAGGGCAAGTAACAAATAATTATGTACAGTATTTGTTTTTTTGTTTTAGTCTCTTACGTGTACAGACAGAGAGAAAAATTTAAATTCCAAAATTATACGTTCAGGAGTTTACATCGATAAGAAAGTCTATCTACAGTAAAATTTCCAAAAAAATATTTGATTCACAGATTTGAAAATTCTCTTTAAAGCCTGATTCCTACGTAGGAGTTTCGACATGCCCAAAATGCTCCAGTATGACTTGAGTCTGATCAATTAATTGGCCTACAACGGGAGTCAAAAGTACTCAAGCTATTAAGTTATGTCATAATAATTATTATTAATTAAATTAATTCAAATTAAAAAGACTGAATGCTTAAAGCATTATGTCTGCTTTTTGAACCAGAGTTGTTTATGTATAATGAATTAATAATTAAATTCAATGTGACCATTGCAGCTGATGGAAGAATTTATCTTTCATCATCACCCTATGCCGTCATTACATAATCGAAAAAATATATCTCATATTGTTAAAAAATTAAAATAAGTAAAAAAAAACTATCAGTAATTTATATTAATTTGAATAAATGTTATTAGTGTAAGTATTATATTTCATATTTAATTTCCATCTTCATTTATCTATAATAATAAACTTATCAAAAAATATATATAATTATATAATCTAATCTAATCTAAACTAATTATAATAATCATGATTTATTATTAACTATGTTACATTGTCTATTGAAATATTTAAAAATACGAATTTTATACCATTGTTATTACTAGTACTGTTACCTTTGCCAAAGACCACTTTTTAATATTACTAAAATAGTAAAAGCTCTTATTTTTACAACATATTTTAATATAAGCAAAAATAACAATGTATTTAACAAGTCAAATCATATTAATTCGCGTGTGAGACGCGCACAGATGTTCGCAATACTGCCCAATGATTGACTTCCGCTCGCTTTGTCATGGATTATAAAAGTTAATTTAGTATAACTATTTTTACACGTCGTTTACGCGAATAATCAAAGTGATTATATAAGTGTTATTAATTTAATAAATAACATATTAATAGTAATATTGTAATAAATTTTTGATGGCTGACAGAGGTCTGTTTGTATGTCCCGTTATAACTCAAGAACGGCTTGACTGATCTTAATGAAAATTGCTATGTTGCGAGAACACGAGGTTGACATAACGTTAGTGGTAGATGAGTTACTGAATGAAAGAGAATCCCTTTGTAACAGGAACGTTTAAAGTCCAAAGTAGGAAATGTACAACATGGCTCAAAGCTTATTTAAGTATTTTGTTAGTACGAGTAGACAATACGCCTGTATTGTTTTAAAGGAGTTGCAAATGTATTGTATAAATTTCACGCACATAAATTTGGCGTGCATTTTGGGGGACACAACTTGACGTGTACATGTTTTCTCTAGTCTGTTCAATTTAAGTCAACCTCGCTTGCATATTTGCTCACCAAGGAAAGAAGAAATAGCAACCTTATGCCAAAGGGATCTGTCTCTTTCATCGAAGATGTTTACTTGCCTGGTCAGTAATGTCAATGTAATATCGACTTTGAATTATTTAGAACTATTTTGACGTGCAAAAAGGGTACCGCGTCCATGACGATGCCGATGTTACAAATAAACATGGTAGATGACCACTCACCACGCACTTAACGACATCATGTGACCTGGCCGTCTCCGGATTATAAACATAACAGAAGTAACAAGGATATTCTCACATCGCGTGTAAATAAAGTCCAACTTTCTCCAACGATTATTCATAACTGTTGTCGCCAGCAAAGAAAATCGCACCCCCGATTTCGCAATAGACATCAAAGCGACATAACAAAGGTACCCTAAAAACATAATGAGACAGCAATAGGCACAAGTGCTGCCGTTCGCAAGGTCCCGTAGCAATTTCGTGGATCTCATAAATATGTATAAGGGGGTCTTCTTTCACTTTACTTATCAATTACGGGGTCGTTTAGCGACTCGACGCTCCCGGGCGGAAAATATGCCGCGGTATCGCAAGGGTTAACGTTACATATGTGCGCTTTGAGGATCTTAACCCACCTTTTGCGGCTGTCGCTACGTTTGGAGTTTAAATGGCGGTCTACTAATGGATTTTGAGCAGATGTATACGGGTTTGTGTGAAACATGATGTGGTCGTAGAGGTTTTGCTAATTTCGACGGTTTGTCGCCACTTGTAAGGTTAGTAATTCAAAAGGACCATAGGTTTTTTTCTAACTAAGCCATCTGTATATCATATTGAGTTTAATCAAGATTCTGCTTTTCTATATGCATCGGATGATATAGAGGATTTGCTGGGTAAAAGTCGCTTAAAGCTCATTAAATCACCCGTACGAGTATCGTCTGATGTTTCGAAATACATAATTAATAAGAGATTTTAACTATAACTTTACGTACCGTAATGAAATTGTCCAAATGTAATTATAAAAATTTACATCTTGGAGTTTTCAACTCCGCTTAGCACTGATAGCAGGTTAGGTACCTATACATATAATACACCGAGTTCGAATCATGAGTGTTCTCGTTTGGAATTGTTTTCTAAAAAATTGAAATCATGTATGACATTGGAAATAATAGGTCGAAGTGAAAAAAAACGTAAATGAATACTGTTTATTTATTCGTCACCCGAGGGAGTAGCAACTGTATATTGTCTACTAAGATCTACATAAAATACTAATAACAATGAATTGAGACATGCATCGACATGTAGCTTTAGAACGATGTTGCAGTACCAAATAAATGACAAAAAGCGTTGCACTCATCCAGATCCGCTGTTTTTCAATACAGTCAGAGATAAATAAAACAATATTACTTGAAAATCATCAAGTAAAGTTACAAAGATCAGTCTATTTATACGTATGTTAGTAAATTACCGAAGCGACATTAGTTCAAAATCAAGTAGATTGTAAACCAAACTTTAACCATTTCAATACGCGTAAAAACATGAAACTCTCTCTGCCGGGGGCGCGAATGGTTAAAAATGGACCCCTTTCAAACTGAGTCGATTTTATAGCAAAAAAATACTCAGTAATTTTACGAGACAGCCATCCCAGTGTCCCCGAGGTAGTTTCGGTGCCCGATTAAGTTTAGGGTTAAACGTCATTGATATCGGCAGTCGCGGGGTTATTCAATTTTGTCTCTAATTTGTACGGTCCATTTGGCTTGGGTTGAACCGAGATGCTATCGATGCTTATTAATAGTGATCGAATTATTTATGTTTCATTTTGTATCGTTGTTTGCTTTAGAAGGTAAAAGTTTTATCATGATAGCGACTCAGTGAAATAAAAAAATTGCGTTAGTTCCTTTTCCGTTCATAGTTAGTTAAATATACAGGTTGTTGTCGTAAGGTAACTGGAGCAAGGTCCATTGTAACGAAATATATAATTAAATATTTATGCTCTTGTACGGATTAGTGGCTTTCTGGATGGCCTATTTAAGCAACAAAAGCTTCGATGCTGCCTGAAAGCTTACGATACAATTTAAATTAATTATACTTTCTTCTATTTACTGCTTGTTGAATAATTCTTAATCTTATAAGTTATGTGAATAAATGTCTGAGTACATCTGTTATAGAGGAAGATCTTTCGCCAGGCTACATGGCCATGACTGGAGGAGAGCGAGTGTGCTCCAATTAATTTAGTGAAACTTGTATATAGGTAAATTGTGCATCTTAGAAAACTTCGACAGAGTTATTCAGGCTTCTTGATACATTTGACGTGGAATGCTGCCACACGTTATTTATATCAGATCGCAGGAACTAATATGTAAACGTTTCTACAGTTATCGATTAATGAGATTTTTGATCAACAGGGTCAGCTGCTACCGAACACCGTAAAAAGGTAAAAAACACAAATTTCAAAGTTATTTCCACCACCATCCATAACATTAATCATTAATACGGAAAAACAATATCCGTAAAAATCCATCTACCCGCATTACGGGCGGCAATCTTCGAATAAAATCTTTAAGCTGGAATCAGACTGTTTTAGCAATTTGGTGTAAATTTAGTGAGGGGCCGTTTTTACCAATTGTCCGTCGACAGCCGATGGGGACCCGCATGTGCGCGCACGCAACCGTTGTCATAGACTGTGGGACAGGCAGAAGTGATTTGTAATGTAGGTACAAAAGGAAGACTGCCGATTAATGAGATGAATAGGCCATACCGACGTTGGCCAAGAATGAATTTACTGACTTCATAAATATTTTATAAAATTATGGAAAACCTTCAGAAAATTTTTCATTAATTCTAACAAGTGATAGTTCAGTTAATTTCTAATACGCACATAACTTTGAAAAACTAAGGATATTTCTAAAATTAGTTCCACGGCCTCTTGAGGTCAACCAACGTTAAATTAATTAGGCTATTATTTAGATTGCGATTTACCTTTTGTTAATTAGACATAATAAGCCGTAGACAACAATCTTAAATTAAAACACAAAATTGTTTAAAGTGTTTCTGTATTTACATAATTTAAAGTTATGCTTGTCTACGATCCTACTCGACGATTGTTTACCTTTAGGAAACCATGGTAATCCAAGGGGCCCAATCCTATTTGATTACACCCTACCTCTAGTATCTTCGTTCTTCCTGTTACTTGGAATACTTCAAAAGTCTAGAACTTCTGTGCCTTAATCATTGGCAGGATGCGCCATGACTTGTAATTAATAGATCGTTACTGTCGCAGCGCATCACGTCGCGATTGTTTTTATGGTAATGCCTCCCGGAGGCTGGGGTGCGTTGTTCCATCGCTACACCACATTGCGTTGTGGCGTTCAACGGGTTAAATCCACAAATGTTAAATTAGGACCACATTATAATAATTACTGTAATTCAATCAAACGTATCTAATGTAACTTTTATGTTTAGTGTTCAACATTTTGTGGTCGACCTTCAGTTTGAGAATGAGTGTGAGATATTACGTTGATTTGATATTGTATGGCATGAGTTATTTCAAGAGGTTGCCTAGTGGCATGATTTTGGTCTTGGTTTGAATCTGTCACGCAAGTCTAATTTCAATGAAGTTATGACTATAATTCGCGAGACAAGAATACATCTACATTACATTGCATGTGGGTTAGCCCTTTAATGCTGATACTTGAGTTATGAGTCCTATAAAGAGAATTATAAATTATGATAACGGTAAAATCTAAAGTGGAATCGCGTAAGATTGAGTTCCGTATTATAATTATATCGAACAATATCTTATGTTTTCTGTAGAGATTGAGGTACTTGAGATTTTTGTATTGATTTTCGTGTATACTGTGAGTGAAGCTTAACTTTTTGATTTTTTATTTTATTCATAAGTGTCGGCGGTAGGAGGAAATGATCAAATTTGACTATATTTTTTACAACATTTTTTATCTGCGTTGATACACAAACGAACATGGGAGTGATCAAGTAGGGGTTCCATTTTTTGATATGTACGGTATCCTGAAAATATAGTAGTTTGCCAAACTTTGAATCTTCTAACATCTATAATACTATTCGTATTATTTACAAACATCAAACAGGATAACAAAATTGTGCGAAACTTACGGTTGACGTGAGTTTAGTCCTCAGGAGTTGCAATACATACTTTATCTTTTATTGAGATCTAGTTTGCAAACGAACCGCAAGAAAATGGTTATAGCCCAGCAGCTTATGTCAATCAAAAGTGATATTTTGAGTTAAGTAACATTGTTCATGGTCGGTAGTAAGATTAGTGATTGCAATTGGCAAAATACCTTGAGGGCTTCCACATATACTACAGAGAGCGAGAAAACCTATCGGTAGACAGCTGACATTAAGCTTTATCGGATGCCTTCGGACAGAAATGGAATCTCCGATACTTGGGATCTAGCGTATAGTGAATGCTACGCCAAGCTGTATGCTTTTTCAATTACGAGGAGAGACCAATGTCTTACAGTTGAAACTGGCAAAAGCGAAGATTAGTCTTAATTATGTGGTGAGCACTAACAAGAAGGGTATTTCTGACACATTGCCGGTAATGAAAGTAACAGTGAACACAACTTTTAGCTAGATCTTCATCTTTGCAAACGAAACATTGCAACGAAGACTGACATTAATGGTAGTAGAAGACAAGTGATACACACACACACACACACAAAACGTAGCGTCAGGATTGTTGTTCGTCCGTTGTTCAATAGGGTGCTTTATGTGCGGAGAAGTTTCCTTGGATTCAAGAAGTTCAGACATTCATAATTTTTTTACGTATCTTGCGAAGTATCAATTTTGATAATTGATATCTTAACGTATTATTCGGTGTATGAATACGTTATATGTTAGAATGACCTTCGATTTCGCAATGACAACGGCTTCATTGGTCAATATCATGAAATTCCGCTTAAATATTACATATCACTTCTTTCCGTTGGCTCGTCTAATTATCTTAATTAAAACGATCTTCATAACGCCAACTCATAACGTGATCTCTCCATCAGACGGACAATCTGACGTCTGAATAATTAACGTTATAATCAGTTAAGTGATAATAATGACATGCGGGTCTTTTTAACTTTGTTTGCTTTTTGGTCGTCACATCGCAACATGGTGTGTTCACCCTTTGTTTCTTCTGATGGATTCATTAGTCTATGATAGGTGCGTGGCGTTCGACTGTGACTTAATCGATACGTTACTAATGTTGACATAATTAAATTTAATATTGTAGGATGTTTTGTATTGGAAGAGTGTTTCGATCTCTCGCGCAGGAGTAGTAATAGTATCATTGAATGTATCCTACATTATGATAATTAAGCTGTGTTTGCACATAGCTACCATCGAACTACGCCATTTTCGAAATACCCTAAATCCACTATTTTTAAAATATCCCCATATTCTTGTTTACATAATATTAAATCGTCAGTTTGAGAACTGCTTAGTTGAGTTATTAATTGTGAATAAATATTTCATGTAAGCTATGCTAAACGGTGAAATTTTAATATTGTTATTTTGTAATCATCATAATTACAACCCTTATTCTCCCACTGCTAGTTTCGCGTCTCCTCGAACTATGATAGGGGTTAATACCATAGTTCTCACGATATTTTCCTTCGCCGAAGGAAGTAAAATTAAGTTTAAAACACGCAAATAATTTCAAAAATTATTGGTGCGTGCAGGATTTAACTTCGAGTTTACCATGCGGAAGACCGACTTTGGAATCACTAGTTTATTCATTTATATTTTTCTATAACTGAATTGTTGATTTTTTGCACGTTGTTGATTTTCGATAATTATCAACATTTATGACTGACCTTTAATAATACAGGCCTATCGGAGGAATGACAACATAAAACACTCCTTTAAAAGCGTCGCTGGTAACAACTTATCTAAAGCAATAGT
The DNA here is from genome assembly GCA_003671415.1 of Megathymus violae. Taxonomy (NCBI): domain Eukaryota; kingdom Metazoa; phylum Arthropoda; class Insecta; order Lepidoptera; family Hesperiidae; genus Megathymus; species Megathymus violae. Next base: position 2,020,889 of record PDGT01000011.1, on the reverse strand, counting down.
CAGGAGAATTCTTAGTTGTATTACTCTTATGCAAACTTTATTCCTATTTATCATTCAAAATTTAGCGACATTACATTACATAAAAACTGTATAAAAATATTCAAAATCTTTCTGGTGAAACCTATTCGTAATGCCGTAAGAAAACACATGGAGTAGTTTTTGAGATTATCGCATTCAAATAAACAGTTGACTTGCTTGACCACAAGATTTGCTATTTTATAGTCTTAGAGAGCATTCTTTAAAATTTCTTTGCAAATTTGCAATTTCTTTGCAGTTGAACCTGATCAGCTTGCAATCACATACCCAGTAGGTTAGGATAAGAAAGATTGCTAATAATTTAAAAAACACCTTAAATATACCTGTGAATTATTGAATAGAGTTAAACAATTTAAACAGACAAATTAACATCTGGATATTTGTCAACTAGTCAAAGATCTACCGACAAGAAAGTTGAGTCAAGAGCCCTCTAGATCGACTAATTACATGTTATTCCACTGATTAAAGCACAGCTTGGGTCTAATGAGTGAGTCACTCGTGGAATGGTATTGTACTACTCACGATACGAAACGCTCGCGACATATAAGTTATGCCTATAAAGTTTTGACATAGTGTACAAATTGTATGGAGTAACAAAAAGTATGTTGGATACCGAACGTAGTGGCAATGACCATGGAGCGAAGATCTCAAATGTCGGATCCTGGAGCAGACGTGTGTGTGACAGATAAATTTTTGATCTTAGATTTTGGTGTTTTGTGATGTCTTATTCATGTATGTAGTTGTAACTTTTTTTTTAATAAAACAATTTATGATGAGCGGCAAGAAGAACTAATATAACAAAAGAACAAAATTTTGTGCGTACAAAATTTATTACGTATTCTACAGCATAAGAAAATGGAAAAAATATCAAATATATACTAATACATATATAAAAAATATATACACTATCCTACATTAATATATAAAAATTATCCTAACGGATAAATAACACAAATAAAAATATTATACACAAAAGAAAAAAAAAATGTTTTTGGATTGCTTTCCTATATTACTTGTATGTAGATACCAATTTTATATGTTATTGATATTTTAAGTCTCGTTGAAAACGAAATACTTGGCTAGCCTCTTCTCCTGTTAGAAAGGAATCAGTAATGAGAAATTGCTAAGTCATTTAATCCTGAGCATTTTGGTTATAAAATAATGAAAAGACCAAACTTCAAAGGTCTATAACCATCTATGGTAAGTACATACTAATACACCGTCTATTCACTGTACAGAGATCCACAAAACCTCAATACGGGTATTTCAAGGATTTAGATAAAAATAGCGGATGCTCACACTCAGGAATATAAGACATAAAGTGAAAAAAAATTATTAAAAGGAATATTTGATAACATTTTTTGATAGCTAAATTTTTAACAATAATAACAAAGCTACCCGCTTTTACTTCACAACAAATCATAACAAACCCATTCAAAATCCCGTCGTAAAAGTTAAAAACGCAACGATTAAAAATCTTATCGTAAAAATATAATTAAAATGTGTTTTTACGGTCGTAAAGTGTAAAAGCCCACATAATCTGTTACACACGTTCTCACAGTGGCATTCATCTTTCTCCATCAGCAGCCATCGGGGGTGAATGATTTTTATTGTTTTTGGACGTATTGCTACGGGTACAACTAGTTTATTTTTTAACATAATTTGGTCTGTGGTTGTATTAATTAAACATTGTTATAACTTATCTAATGGTTGAAACACTGATTGAAACCTGCGAGGGACCCAGACTTGTACGTTATGCAACTTTAAAATTATTAAAAATTATTAAAATGTATAAGTCGAATTTTTATCATCTATTCTATTGTAAAAAGCTATTCTACGGTAATGCGTGATAGTTCACTGTAATGACCTTTATGATGTCTTCACTACACATCCTCAAAGATGTTTAAATCTATAAATCTGTCCTAGGTTAGAGAAGCTTAAGCTAAACTCTGGCAAATTTATGACCTGTGATGATAAGGATAGTTTTGTGGAGTTTTTTATAATCACGATTCATATTGTATTTTATCACGCCTCCCACTACAAAATTTCTACTCGCGCACTATACTTACTGTGATACAATTAAAAATTTGTCATAAAAGTGTAAGTAAATCTATTTATTATAAAGTCAATAACTGAAATTCATTAAACATGAAGAAAATATTATGGATGTCTTTAAAAAAAACCATAAGCTATAGTAATTATTTATACGATGTCAAATGTCAGAACGGTCACAAAACACAATCTATTCGCAATAAAAAGTACGTACGAGAGTGATAAAAGCCAGTTAGTGATACAAAAGGCTGTTTTAGTGGATTTTTAGAAGCTCGGTTAAGCTTAATCAAGGGACCGTAAAATTAATTATCTAATCGCTGCGCTTTGAATGGCTTCCACAATAAAACCTTGTTTGGAATGTCGTTTTGTGCGACTGAAAGTATTATTGGAAACGATGTTCTACGCAGCATTTGAAGTAACATTATAATCGAAGTAATAAAAATGAAAAATTACTCTTAGGGATGTCGAACTTTTTTTTTTACACCTAGTCAACTATTGTGAGGGCTACGTTATTTCAATTAAATTCGCAACCAATTTAATTACATCTACTATATAAAATTCTCGTGTCACAGTTTTAGTTACCATACTCCTCCGAAACGGCTTGACAGATTTTGATGAAATTTAATATGTACTATATTTAGTAAGTCTGAAAATCGGTTGTTGTCTATTTTTTATGCCCCTAAGTGTTAAGGGTGGTCCACCACAAATTTTATTTTTTTTATTTTTTGGATAACTTTTTATTTTTTATTTTTTACGGCATTTAAAAATACATACAGCCCTAAATTGTATCCCTATTACCGTCAACCCCTATTTTTTAATAGCGATATTATAATTAATAATTTATATGGCAAAACAACGTTTGCGGGGTCAATTAGTTTTTATTTACAGTAGTTAGTTATTATCAACAACTAATTACGCTTTACGGCGATTAGCTTTCTCTCATATTATGAGAAATATATATCAAAACACGAGGTGCATGCATGCAGGTTCGAACTCGGGTATCCCGTGCGTGAGATGGAAGTTTTAATCCGATACTGATTTATGTTTTAATATTACTACTAGAAACGACGAAACTGATTGAATTTTCACGATTGTACATCGCAGTCCTCAGACTTTTTAGTCATCGAATACTGCAGATGTTAGAGGCTGGTGGCTGCTTAGGATTGCAGTGTTCATTTATCAGCCGGACCTCGTGCTTGTTTTGTACTTTCATATCAACAGGACTAAAAACAAATAATTTTAAACTTTAAGATTAACAGTACACATCTATCTAATTGGGGAGGTATAGGAAGATATACAGAGACAAGTTATATTAAAAGAAAATTTAAAGTCAATTCCTACTTAGGTCGAAAAAAATATTTCAGTTGCTTTTTATTAAATAATTACAATTAATATCCTGGACTTTTTTCCAATATATAATCTTCGTAAAGACAAATACAAAAATAAAAGCATGCCCCTGCCATATGATGTTCTGTTTTGACTCATAGAAATCAGGATGAGCTACGTGTGAGCTTGAAATCTCAAAACTCAACTGCATTTCCCTCAGAACGAGCTTTAAAACAACCCCATTTGAGTGTCCTTCACAAAATATTGAGACATAACAGCGGCTTAGCAAACAGCGTGGAATTACAGCTATTTCCACAATATTTTGATATATTGCCCTTAATAACAGGCCGGGGGACCTTTCGCTTAAAAAATCGGGGGTGACGGTGTTTGCTTAGGTTGGTAAATTACCGTTTAAGCTTTCCTGTACTTCGGTTGTTATTCTGAAGGGTTACTATTGTAACTTTTTTATTGGAGCTACATTCGTCTAGGTTAGAGAAAATGATGTTGTAGTGATGTGGTGGTGGTGATGACGATAAATGATCACACACACACCCACCGTCAAGCACACATCATACATGCACTATTAGAATTTCTCGTGTTGCGGGTGTCACGGACATACACATAACATACTATGAATATCCAAAATTCGAGAACGAAATTTTATCAGATGCGTAATTTGATCCGAACGGGAATTGAAGTCCGTATACTTGGCTTTGTAGGCAAAGTCATTACCAAATGAACTGCATGATTTTCAATTAAAAATATATTTACTACATGTTGTACAACTTTTTTTTTCTTGATACCTAACGGCAAATTTCTCTAAATCATTTCTAGCAATATACCCGTCTTTGATTTTATACACGGTAGCCATTAGGCCGTGTTCAGCTGCATGTCCAGTTCATCTGCCACTGAATCCTGCGTCCATCTTGAACTGCATTTAAATTAAACAACGAGGCAGTCCTAAAAAAATCTCGTTTCGTTTGACCAATAGTACCACCGTGTATGTTTGAGTTTAGATTTTTTAATGAGTATCGTTACGGCTTCATAACGCGGTCATTAATAATGAAATTAATGATTGGTTCATTTTGCACGCGCGCGTTTTATAGCTTCTACGGTCGATCGTATGTTTGTTCGAGTTATTGACGAGGCTATGTCCGCATCGTGCGTCGGTTCTGATGCCACGGTACCATTTAAACATTTTATGAGTATAATGTAAGTTAGATAAAACCTTTCCTTTCTCATCGACACCTAGTAGTCTGTCAAAGACGGAAATCGTGTTTAATGTTTTATTTATTTATATACATATATACTACTATTCTACCATTCTACCATTAATTTATTCTACCATTAATTTATAACTTCGGGTAACATTAGGTAGATTAGTAATTTTACAATTTTTTTTAGTTTTTACGTTTAATTGGTAAATAAATTTATTATCACCTACCAAATATTGTCATCATTTTCCTGGGGTCATTGGTAAAGATTACCAATATACATAAAGTTTGTTCTTAGTTGAATTTAATTCACGGATATTGCAATAAAAATCAATAAAAAGAGTGATCGTTTGCTGGCTACGAACCTGATTCAAATGTTAAGACTATCAAAGCTCCACCTGTGCTAAAAATGTTTATATGGGGCAAACTGCCAGTCTCCTTGTAAACATATCAAAACAGCTAACAACCAAAACAAAATAAGCCACGACATACTAATCACGAACTAGAGTAGCGACAACACACCCCCGTATTACACTTAATAGCATAGATGGCTCTATTAACCCCCTAAAATTTGTTTACCTAATAGAATAACGACCTATCGTATAATAAATTGGAAGATTTCCATATCCGATAGCGGTGCGTTTATCATTTTAATACTTGAAAGTGCCTTTTAGTAGGGGCACCATATGAGAAAATGTGTTAGGACTCGGTATTACAACAATAAATGTATTTAGATGTCGAAGCAATTAAAATGTAATTTTAATTACGTAGGTTAGAAATAAAAATTTCTGGAGCCCGTCACGACTACTTTTTTATACCTATTAGATTCGCGTTAACTTGTCTGGTCGTATGGTAATTCGACAGTAAAGGTTTTGGTTCCTTGAAGATCCCGCGTGATGGTGCTACATCGAATGTTCACACAATGAAATTTTCAATTGGTAGAGCTCAGTTTATTAAAATTATAAAGATCAGTGGCTTCAAGTCATTTGGGATCCACTATAACGCATGAGTCTCTTTTTTTATCTAAGAAGACCTGAATGAAACAAAGAAGGAACAAAAAAATATTTATTTATGCGCCATCAAGCACTACATAATGTAACAAAAAACAATTATATGAATAATTTTGACACGCTGTTATATCCTACAAATAAAATAAGAGAAATAACAAAAAAATAGAAACACATTAGTATTATACATAGTATTAGAATACTAAAACACAATAAATTAAAATAAAATATCAGAATCTTTTATTATCTGTTCTGCAACGCCGCTTAAATGTGTGTAGCTTGGCAATATTTAGCCACTATAACTACTAATTAATAATCTTATCTTGAACATTGGCTTATCATGCAGTTATAAGTTTTATTTAACTAATTAAGTATCTACGTTAATAAAATTATTATTTTCTTATATGGATAAGAACATCAATTGTTAAAACTATCTCGACCCCTTGTCCTTACCGATTCAGTTCCCGACTGCGCACGGTACTGATTAACTGCAATAATGGTTTGCACAAACTCTAGGTCTATAGATTTTATTAATCCCTCATTTCTGAATGCATACATCAACCCGAACACAGGGAATCCTAGTACGAGGATTTGAAAGTGTGAACCTTTATCTGGGAAGAATATAATTTACCCAACATTTGTAAGGGCAACGATGTATGTTAGAAAGAAACTTATAATTATAATCCTAATTAACACGTGCTCTTGGGGACCCTACTTCGGGCACTGAGTGACGTCATTAGATGGCACGATGTAAACCAACGTCGTTCACGAACAAAAGTAAAATACACTCAATTCTGGATCATAATACCTTTAATTTAGGGTAGTAGGATTATTTACTGGACGGTAAAATAAAATTGGTTTAAGTCGAGTATTAAGGGGCCATCGCAAGATTGACAGAAAGTGTTATTAAATTGTGATACAATGACAGGCAGGCGATGATTAGTGTTTTTTATACCGCTGTTACGTTTGAATTAGCGTCTATTAAAATGATGGTGATGACTTAATAACTTGGGTGAAGTATGCGATTTTTATACGCATAAGTTAAACCTTGATAAGCTTTTATCTGCTGAAAGAAATTTATTTACTATTTGAATATATTTTTTATTTGTTAATTTTTTATTCACATCTTAATGTGTATCATCATCGTCATCTCAGCCGGACAACGCCCACTGCTGGGCATAGGCGTCCCTCAAGGATATCCTCAACGATCGGTTCCGCGCTGCCCTCAGCCAGTGGCTTAATGCGTGTGAGGATTTATTTATATATTGTTTCATATTGTCTTTGACGCACTCGGTTAAAGTAACAACGAGTAAGCAAGCGTTGCGAGTAAACAGACTCGCTGAAAAAACTCCAGTCTCAACAGTAAACAACAGTTTCTAGTAAATTGAACTTAATTTTAAAACTGGCCACACGGTGTTTTTGTTTGCACGTGGAGACACACGAGGTAATTTTGTGCGCGTTAACGCTGTTCTGATGAACTTCATTTTATCGGTGTTATAGAAAGTTTCTTAATGTTTTTAGATTTGTGATAAGGTTTTAATAATTTAAAATTACGCTTACCAACACCGAAGAAAAGACTCGAATCATAATTTCGGCTTAAAATTGCTTAAGATACCTACCTCGCTTGCCTTTAAATAAAAAATATATTAAATTCAATAAAACTGAATTATTGACGAGTTAAAGTCTAGTTGAAAGATTTACAAGCCCTTAAGTTGTAAATCATACATTTAATGTTCGCAGTTTATTGAAATTTTAAAAGCTATGAATTCTGAAATCGAACTCAATGTATACCTGTAACTGGTCGCCTTCTGTACATGAAGGATATATAAAAACAACTATTATTAGAAGCTTTTATTAACGCATTTGAACCCAAAACAATAGTTGTTAGAATTTTTGTCTGTTTGGTTGTGCGTTTGTTCGCGCTAATCTCGTTACGGCTTTGACCAATGTATTACAGTAAGCATTACTTAATAGTTGTTTTATTTGAATCAGTTCATAAATAAAAAAGTTATAAATGAATATATGTATTTTTGATTCATAGAACGCGAAAACCCAGCCTTAAAATAATGCAGGTGCTATGTCTAAGCGTAAGGTTTCTCTGAAGCAAAGCGAGGACAGTTTGCTACTATATAATATATCGCTATAGGTATAATATATCGCGGATATTAAAGTTGTAACGTTAGTAAATAAACTTAATTGCTTACAATAACTACGTTGAACTTTTTTAATAAATAATGATAATATTCCAATCAATTATCAACATTTATATAACGAGAAGCTAAAATGACAATGCAAATAATTACATATATAATTACAACAACATTAACAATGCCTCTATTTCGGTTACTCTGTTTTTGAACTTATATCTTTCAACACTCATTTTATCACTGAGGCTGGAGAAAAATTATAGTTAATCATAATTAAACCCTTGCAGTATTAACAAAGAAGTATGAAGTCTGCCAATCCGGGGCCAGCGTGACATGGTGGCCTTTAGCCATTACATTGTACGGAGACCTGAGTCTAACAGTGGGACAAAAATAGGCTGTTACGATGACGATAAACCAACACGCTGTCATCGCACAGCATTTCCGACTGTATTATAAGCCCATGTTTTTTCTTTCACATACGGAACGTAATTCAATTTCGGGAGTTTATTTGTTGTAACAGCGACTGTTCCGGCTCATTTCGAGTCCACTTCAAGAGGATAATTCAGTGGAAATTTTGAGAAGGATGCTGTTGCATTCCACTTGTTTGTCCACTTTAGATAATAAGGTTTTTAATATAATATCCAAAATCTGTTTGAAATACTAAGGCACGTCAAGCGTGACTTAGTACTTAATTGTAAATATTGTTTTTAAATTGTATATTAGACATACATATTATCAATGCAGTGATTGCAAGATTTCTTGGACGCTTGCGTATTTGGGAAGAACGTCGTTATAACAGTCATTCATTCATGTTCTTTTACCGGGTCCTTCGAGCCTCGTGAGAAATCACGTCACTTAGGTAGACCATTAACTCGACCAGTAATCTATACTGAAGCAGCGGGTTAAAGAAGGCTCCAGATCCCCTCAATTAAAAGGAGTTACGTGACCTACAATAACTGACTAATGAGTTAAGGCATATTCAAATTAGCTACGTACCTCCCTAAGTGTAAAGAGGTCGTATATGCATACCTTAGTGCTTTTTGACCACTTAATGGAGGAATAACTCTACATCACGCAATATTCACAACACGTTCATACATTGACAACCCTACACTAAGATTTCTCGTGTTGTGAGTGGTATAGATAAATAAGATCCTGTTCTTTTCATTGGATGGTCAAATCCCTGAAAGCAACTAAGTCGACTAGGTACAAACGTTTATCTATCATTCAAATACCTGTCAACCAAAGAGTTTGCTACACAAGTAAATTGTCAAAAAGGCTACTAGGTAAACATTAAACCGAATTACCTAAAGAGAGTGATTTAGTCCAACAGTCTATGTTTAGAATTACGTAGGTATAGGATCGATGGACCACATTGTTTCAACACCATGTGGACCGGCTGGCCAATAAGCAAGTTCCATATCATAAAAAGGCAAACAGTCACAGGTGCAATTCGTGATTGTCACCAATCAATAGGACGTGCGTAGCGACCGTTGTCAAGAGCAATCTCTTAACGCGGGCTTAGTGCTGCCGACAGCTGCTCCTTATGGCGATAGCAGAAGGTACATACATGTTGTTGAAAAGACAGGAATATATTGACTAATTGACTGATAATATAATATTGAGTAAAGATATAGGTACTTTATTTCTTTGCTTCGGCTTAAATCTAATTTCCTCATTTGTATTAATTGTCACCTTTATAAAAAGAATGTGGCGAAAGAAGCAATTCTTTTATAATCAATGACAACTCATCAGGCTGATATTATATTGCGTTTTGGGTTATTTCTGAGGGCCATGTATAAAGATCAGCATACCACAAGTTTTAAGAATAATAAGTACGTGGTCGAAACGCCTCATAAAGTTGGTGGATGTGGCCTGTCATTACTATGATCCATGTGATTGTGGACAATGCAGCTCTAAATCTATTACAATCTCCAAGTACGACAATAGGCACATTCGTAGTAGGCCTTTCTAGGATTATTTCTACAGATAAGGATAAAATTTATAAACCTGCCCAGTACCTACCTATTAGTATGTCCGAAAGTGCTTGTAGCTACTGTGTTTTGGGTGTGGACCAAAACGTAGTAGCTACGACCATTACTTTCAGTAATATAGTAGGTAAACATTGTGTTAGAAAATGCAATCTATGTATGTTTCTGTTTTTAAAGTAAGCCACCTTTGTTTGGTACGTCCATTACAATAAAAACGTATTGACCGTCCTTCAGGCTAGCTTGAGTAGTTACCGCTGTTCCCAGCGTCGATACTAAATTCTCGTAAGGGTAGGGTACCCTTCAAGTGTAAGAAAATTACACGTCTAGATAAACATACAATAAATTAACTGATTTTGTTACTTCTATCCCGTACTACATTTTCGAATAGATTTACATTAGGAGTGTAAAATTTTTTTTTACATTTTCAAAAATATTTTATGAAATAAATTTGTAAACTTTAAGTAGAAACTTTTAGTAAGTAGAAAATTGATAAACTTACTAAGCTGTTGCGGTGAAGCATTCAAGATAGTAAAACATCGGCAAAGTCAAATTTTCAGACAATACATGATCGATCAACAGCTTAATCAACTTACGGTAGCAATCAGCAAAAGACTGCAGTCAAGAAGTCTTTCTAAATTAATAGGGTCAAGTTGTCAAAATGTGTAGAAAACTTATAAATAAATCTTTAGTCTCTATGTGAACGTTATACATACCAATCAACACATGGATTTATCAGCAACGCCTGAGCGTGACGTCAAGCACCCACTTGTTAATGAGGAAGGAACCTCGACCGGGATGCGAACAATTAGCGCGATCATAACAAATCCCCGGGAAACGGGATAATCAGGACGCGAGGACGAACCGACAGCAATTATAATTACTGTGGATTAAGCATGTGTCTGTAAAGTTTGCGTATAGAAAGCGAAAATAGAATTTCGTTACGAACAATTGAAATATTGAGGAGATAAATCGCAGGTCGTGTGGTATACACCAAATATATTTTAAAAATCACGGAAGAATTAAAATAATCTTAATTTAAAGTATACAATTTTGATCGGCGGTATAGACTTAAAGAATGGTAGAAAAAGTAGAAAGGTTCAGTTCTAAAATACGCCATAAGATTATTCACATGCCGTAAAAATTGTAGGTGTCTTCAACATAAGCACGACCACCAACTGCGCCAGTTACGCATTATTATTTCCAACGCTTTTTTGCTGTTAGAAAATATTACAAACATAGGTGATATAACAACCATTTTAATTTCTAATTCTTCTAGAGAATAATAAAATAAATTATAAATCGTAAGTAGAAAATTTGTTTGTAGGTGTAGATAAAATTTGATGACCATAATTTGAACACAATATAGAGATGAAAACAGTAGCACACACTTATGTACGTAGTACTTGCTCGCCCAACTTACGTAATAGAAGAGTTTCGAAGCGATCTCATTACGAGATCTAACAACGTATCGCATTGCACAATAACATCAAGGTGATGCCCTGTCGAATGCTTTCGAAGAATCGATTTGGAGATGCGGATGCGAATAGTTTAGGACAAGTTCTACTTCTGTACCTACTTCCGTTAGTTTAGGTAGATGTTTAATTTGATACGAGTACGAGACAATACCTAATTTCAAATAATATAAACAAATCATTATTAAAGTAATACGTGGTGTTAACTGTATACTGTTAGCAAGCGAATTTTTTTACCAATATCCGGCTCCGGATCTATCAATGATTCGGATCAGATGACAAACACTATGAAATAAAGGATGATAAAAAGTTGAACTTGAAGTTCCTTTAACTTCAGCAGGGAAGAAGGTATTCTCTGTTGAAGTTTCTTGTATAATATTCAGTAAATGATTGATAATATTTACTTTATGACATTTTACAGCAAAAAACAGGAGGATATTTAATTTATGAAGAACGTTCAGTAAAGTTATAATTTTTTATGTGATTCTTAAACAAATTTAGTTTCAAACAACACAATACAAGATACTTAGAATCGTATTGTTTAGGAAACATAATGCGCGATCTATGATTGTGTCATGTAGGATTCGATGTTTGGTAAAGTCCAGCAATGTAAGTGGTAAGAATAAAACAGAAAAGAAACAAAATTAGAGAATAACTTCTAAACTGAATTCTGAAATCCTTTTATTGGATCCAAAACTCTCGGATTCAAAATCAAAATATTTATTTTAACAATTATCCTTTTTTCCTTACGAAAAGAATCAACTTCATAAATGTTATATGTTTTTGTTATGAATACAACATATTTTACAATAAGTAAGTAATTCGTTGTTTTTTGATGATATCGATCAAAGACCAAAACGTACAAGTAGCAGGCGAAAGAATGATTAATAGTCAACGCCGTCTAAAAACATTACTGAAACCACTAACCCAATTTATATTCTATATTTTTTTAACCTATCAGAATCTTCAAATTAGCTTGATGGTACGATAACATCTTTAGTCGTAATAAGTTATATATTTCAAATCGATATGATAGTTAAGCCTTCACAATATCTTATGAAAATTCCTTATCTTGGCTTTAATTTGGCATGTCCAAATTTCGAATTACGAGATAATCTATGTAGTTGATAGTATCAGGCGTTACTCTGCGGAAATTCATTGTTATTAAATTGGTATTAATTTACTTTGCAACAATCCGCAAGGACAATGTATGATGATATATACTTCTATACATGCGTAGAACCTCCCTTCCTTTCCTTCCTTTTCTTTTCTTTTTCCTTTGTGGGAGGGAGGGAGCCTTAATGCATGTATAGAAGTATATACCAACATACATAGTACTTGCGAATTGTTGCAAAGTAAATTAATACTAATTTAATTTCATATATAATCTAATATGATTTTGACAATTACAAAAATAATGGTCTTAATTAAGTTAATGTCGAAGGAATATTATCGAAATGAAATCGTTCGCTTTTCATCCACACTCTGTGCTGAAAGGCTTTTTTAATAAAACCTTATCTTCGATGTTTTCTCAGATGGAACAACTTTAAACTAATACATTTTTATGTACCTTTCAAATTCTGATTACTCCACCCTTAATTTTTATATTTCTATAACTGATATTTTATATAGCCTATCATCTGCGCAATCACGGGTTCTTAGTTGGTACTAATTTTCATTACGATCGGCCAAGCCGTTCTTAACTTATAACGGGGCATACAGATAGACAAAAATATTCAAATGATCAAAATGATGTCAATGAGTCATAAAACGAGTATTTATTATAAATTTTATAAAAAAATGAATGTACAGACACAACAGATTAATTTAGTAGTATAGTTTGTCAATTTACATTTAATAGAATTTTTAAATATCAGCGTTACTTTACCTGACCCATATCCAACCAGAAGGACCGCATGGTAATCTTGAGAATTTTGACAATCTTGTGGTATGAAAACTCCACCCCTAAATTGCAACAACCTTGGTTCTACAGTAAAAGCTGCAAATGAAGAACAATTGATCGCTTTAAATGAGTTTTAAATGTCATTTATATTTACAAATATAATCTGTTTTTTTTTACAAACTCCGACAAAGTAGGAATTAAATAAAATAATATTTATATGCACTACATGCTGAAATATTTGAAGTCGATGCCAAGTCTGATATACAACAACAATATTATACGGTGTAGCGGGAATGACCCTAGCGTATTTACCAACTATCATTTTGGCTTAGCACATATTTCAAACATACTCCATAATATTTTATTTACATTGATTTTCCTTTTCACAATTTTGTAGTTTTTCTTGAAGACTGTTTAATAAAAAAAAAATTGTAATAAATTCGCAATCTGAAAACAAACTCATTATTTTACTTACACCTACTGTATTCCTATGTAAATATGAACTAATCATATTATTCCTAGCTACTAAATGAAATTTTCATTGACTGACACAACGCACAGTTTTAACTTACGAGGTCAAAACGATGAATGAATTTTTGCTTAAAAGTATAACTCTTACGTCGTAGATGAGTACTAAGTAACGAATCTGAGAAAAGTCGTATTATTATTATGATATTGCCAATGGGAAACCCTGGTAGGCACACGGCAAGGTTGGTTAATAGGTTATTTTTTTTACTTACAGACAACTATGGGACCATATCTGGCAACCGCGTCTTTCAAGTGTTCTTCTGAAGGTACGTTGATCTGGTGACCGCTAGTTATTCTTACCGCTATCTGGTTAGGATTCGTGCGACATTGCCTTTTCACGTCCTCGTATCGATAGTCCGATCCCCTCATACATCCTACTTTTGCTAATGTTCTGGAAATATAGTGAAAATACTCTTACTTCATCTTGTCTCCGTACAAGATGTTTGAGCTTAATTTATTTATTGGTTTCATTGGTCATGTTACTATTTTATTATCCTTTATATTACCGGTAAATTTTAGGGCTTACGCAGCTTCCGTTATTTTTGAGTCCAAGTCAAAAAGTTTTTCAGTTTCCCCTGACCGTGGTGCACTCTGCCGAACAACGGTATACGGCTAGCGGTTCCTCTTGTCGGAACTCTTGCGCAGTGGTATGGTATTAGTTGCATGGCAAGCTACCACCCTTCTTTTGGGATCAATCGTAAAATATTTTTTACGTGTTCACTTGCAGTTTTGAAGGCCTTGACCGACAACACCATTGAACAATAATGTCTCCTCTGCTCGTTTGTTAGTTGTTGATGTAAATAAAGCAAAAGAAAATCGAAATTTCATTTATGCATTGTCAATACATTCTGCGTAAAATGGCTAAGATATATTCACTAATGTTCTTGCATCTATGGATAATCCAAAAGTACTAAAGATTTTTGTCGACCCAAAAATAGTGTTTACAAAATAATGTAGTGTATATTATATGTATTTGTGATTTATCTGAACTGATATTTGCGTAAATTTAGTTGAATAGAATTGTGTGTCTGTGTATTGTTACGTACTGCATAACTTCATGTGGGAAGCCTCCTTGACAACCTCTTGGATTGCAGTCTAGGCCTTGTCGGCCCGGGGGCCGCCACCTTGTCGTGGTGGGGGGGCTTGCGTGTCCTAGTGATCCCTGAGGCTATACGGCAGAGTTACTCATACCGGAAGTCGAAGGGTGAAGGACCAGACTAAGAGTGGCCCACGGAGAATGTTTCTCCGGGTGTCCCTCTGTTAAGCAGAGGGCACACCAGCCAGAAACTCAGTAGGATGTCTCGGTCCCGAAAGGGTCCGTCGGGGGTCTCTTTCGCCAGAGATCCCTACGATCCGTTAACCACTCTAGCCACTTCAACGATCTCCGTGGTGGCGATAGTACGTCGTGGTTAGAGTGGAACGGGGGGCTCTTGCCTTAGTTGGCTGGAACGCGGGAAGGAAACCCATCAAACCCGTGAGAGAACACGTTAAACCCTGTGGATACCGGCCGACCTCCACAGTATATAGGCTTACCTAGGTACAGGTGTCTCTGCCTGGGTCGACCGTCCTTTCCCCCATACTCGTGGGAACAAAAATGAGCAATTCTACAAACAAAAAAGATACAGGCATACTCATAACGGACACCGATCAATCGCTTCACGGAAAGGAACTTCCGCTCGCAGTGCAAGCTGCCAAGAAGAAAACACGGCAGGTGAGAGGTAGGGCAGGAGCCACGTCTATGCTGGCTCTCTCGTCCGATGCTGATGACATGTCGGACTGTTCTTTCTCGTCAGGCCTGTCTTCAGCTAAACAGGGCATCACTCGCAAGAGGCCGCCGCCGACGAATAGTAGCGAAGGTGAGCGGCCCACAAAAAAGACCAACGTGCAGCCGCAGTGTAATGACGATGGCTTCCTCGATCCCCTTGTGCCAGTGGCGAAGACGAGATCGAAGGCTTCCCTCCCCAGTGTCGAGGAACTTGGCAGGGAAATGGCTGAGCAGCCCACCGGCGATCTAGGTTCTCACATTGTGGACAACCTAGAGATTATAGAAAAGGTTGCGGGTAAATCCCGCAATCTTAAAGGCGATTTCGTTCGCGCATTGCGCATTGCCGTGCGCAACATACAGGCGGCAACGACTGAGATAGTGCAGCGGGCTACGACAGCCAATCTGGAGAAGGAGAACGCCTCACTGCGCTCTGAGCTCGCGAACCTGAGCGGGAAGGTCGAGTCCCTTACGGCGGAACTGAATAAGTTACGCCGTAACGATATTTCGAACACGCCTAAGTTGCCCCAGCAAACAGGGAATAGAGAGGATGCGCTCATGGAAAAAATTGGGTCTATGATCGACATGAAGCTGGCATCCTTTAGAGACGAACTGTTTCCGGGAAGAGCGATCAGGCCTCCCTTAGGGCAGAAAACCTCGCCCATCACGCCTTCGTGTACTTCGATGGCCCCAGCGCCGGCCCCGGCGGAAAGGGGGGAAACATCCTGGGCCGTACGTAGTAGTGGGGCTTAAAGCCAGAGCGAAGGGACGGTATCCTACCCAAAATACACAAGATCGAAAGCAGTCTCCGAGTCGTGGGCGAGGAAAAAGTGCCTCCCAAAAGCATCCTGAGACCAAACCGGACAAACCCGAACCGGCTAAAAGGAATAAGAAGCCGAAAAAGCGGCTTCCGAGAGTACCTGCATCTGCGGCAGTAACGGTGACGGTGCCTGAGGGCTCGGACGTCACATACGCACAGGTGATAAGAACAGCGAAGGGTCAGATAAAATTGTCTGACCTGGGCATCGGCGAGGTTAGGCAGAAGAAGGCCTTGAATGGTGGTCTTCTTCTGGAAATTTCTGGAGAAGGCTGCGGCGAAAAAGCCGATGCCCTCGCTAACAAACTGAACGAGGCCGTCGCGGAAATGGGCGTGAAGGTGACAAGACCCACCAAAACAAGGGGAGGCTAGGGTAATGGATCTCGACGACTCTGTCACCCAACAGGACGTCGCCAGTGCCATTGCCGAAGCGTGCGGTTGTAATGCTGGCGGTTACATAAGTGGGGGAGATTCGGAGGAGGCCTTCGGCTCTGGGAACCGCCTGGGTGCGCTGTCCCCTGTTGGCAATCCGCAAGCTGGCCGCCGCGAAGCGAATCCTCGTCGGCTGAGTGTCTGCCAGGGTGGAAGTACTGCCTGCGAGGTCGCTTCAATGCTTCCGTTGCCTCGAAATGGGGCACGCTCGGCACCAATGCACCAACACGAGAGATAGAAGTGCCTTGTGCTACGTATGTGGCGAGCCTGATCACAAGGCGAACCAATGCGTAGCTCAGACGCCAAAATGCGCCCTATGTGCGGACCTAGGTCGTCCATCTGACCACCGCCTCGGCAGCAAAAAATGTACGCCTCCAAAAAGGAAGAAGCGAGGCAGCGGAGGAAGCGAGACAGCGGCCACGGCAGCCAGCTCGATACGGGCAAACGGGCTTGCGAATCCGAGCGCTTCGTCCCCTTGCCCGCCAGAGGAAACGATGGACACTTGATGTATAGGTCTCCGTCACTTAAGATACTCCAGGGGAACCTGAACCATTGTCATGGGGCGCAGGACTTGCTCCAGCAATGCCTCGTAGACTGTTAAGTTTCTTTGGCAGTTGTGGCGGAGTCATACAGAGTTCCAGATCATCCACGCTGGTTTGGGAACAATGCACACACCGTCGCGATTGTCTGGAGAGGCGGCGATAGAGATCCTCCGTGTTCTAGGCTTCACTCCGAGCGCGGCCTAGTCGCAGTGGAATGGGGTCCCCTGGTGATGATGGGTTGCTATATCACCCCCAACTGCAGCTTGTCGGCATACGAGTCGTACCTCGACCGAGTGGCGAGTTGTGTTCGGTCCTGTCTTCCCCGCCCAGTAATCGTACTTGGCGATTTCAATGCCCACTCGAGAGTCTGGGGAAACAAACGCGACAGCGCTAGGGGAGAGGTAACGCTCGAGTGGGCAGCCGCACTGGACCTACATCTGCTAAATCGTGGTTCGGTCAGTACGTGCGTACTGTTATGGGGGCTTCTCCAACAGTCTTTTTTAAAAAAAACTACTTTTACCACAACACTAAAACTTTAATTTTACAACTTAAAATCACAAAGAATGGAATAGAATGACTTCCCGAATTCAGTGACCGTTCGCGACGGAGTCCCAGATCTAACTAAACTTTAATTGCATTAGGAAAATATGAATAAAGAATAAATGATGATTATGCACCTTTCAGGAAGGAAAATTTCTATATGCTAATGTTAGCACTAATTACATTGAAATAAGGGTTATAACAGTACGTTGGCAGGGAGAGTCAGTGGTTGATCTTTCGTGGGCGACTCTTTCTGCCGAGCGCCTGGTTACGGGGTGGAGGGTGGCCGAAAACTTCGTCACGTTATCTGACCATCGCCACATAATAGTAGACGTGGAGTTTCCAGCTGTTGATGCCCACCGTGCGAATGACCGCCCGCGGCGATGGGCACTACAGCGACTTGATGAGGATTTGCTCGTCGCTGCTGCTCACATCGCAGACTGGTCCGATGCAGCTGGGGGAGATGCACAGCTCGATCCTGAGGTGGACGTAGTATGCCTTAGGGAGGAGATGACGGCCATTTGTGACACCGCGATGCCTCGTGTCAGATCAGGATGGAAGCGACCTGTGTACTGGTGGTCAGAGCGTATCGCTCGGCTTCGAGAAGCCTGCTTAAGCGCTCGCCGTCAGTACACTCGAGCCCGACGACGTCGGTCAGCTACTGCCACAGAGCGGGAAGAGAAGTACATGGAGTACAGGGCCTCAACAAAACTGCTCCAAAGCGCAATTGCCGATAGCAAGGCCCAGAACTGGAGCATACTCGTGGAGAGACTTGACCAGGACCCTTGGGGACGCCCCTACAAGATGGTACTCGGCAAGTTGCGTCCTTGGGTGCCTCCACTGACGGCAACACTCGACCCGCTCTTTGTGACAACGGTAGTGGAAAATCTCTTTCCAACCGACGAATCGGTTTCTCCAAGAACGTCACCATCGCAAGATCGCTCCACCTGGTCCGACGAACTAGCCGTTACGGAGAGCGAGCTCAACAGCGCTATCAAGCGCATGGCGAGACGAAACGCTGCTCCAGGTCCAGACGGTATTCCGGGCAAGGCTTGGGTCTTAGCGCTCACTGTGCTGAAGGGGAGATTGCAGCGACTGTTCACCGCCTGCTTCCGCCTCGGAAGGTTTCCTTCGGTCTGGAGGCGGGCAAGGCTGGTACTGTTGCGCAAGTACGGCAAACCGCAGGACTCCCCGTCAGCGTACAGACCCATCTGCCTGCTGGACGAGGTGGGCAAGCTATTCGAGAGGGTTATTGCCTCTCGAATCAACCGGCACCTAATGTGCCAGGGCCCGGACCTGTCCGAAGTCCAATTTGGTTTCCGGCGGCATCGCTCGACTATGGACGCAATCCTCCGTGTCCGAACGCTCTCAGAGCAGGCTATATCCCAGGGTAGAGTAGTCTTGGCAGTAAGCCTTGACATTGTCAACGCTTTCAACTCTCTACCCTGGGAGACAATCAAAAGGGGACTCTCTGTCCATCAAGTGCCTTCGTACATGCAGAATCTGCTTATGGCTTACTTGTCGAACAGAAGCATTCATTACCCTGCTCGCGATGGGAGTGTTCGCGAGAGGAGCGTCGTGCGCGGAGTACCTCAAGGGTCAGTCCTGGGGCCACTACTGTGGAACATCGCATATGACGCAGTGCTTAAAATGGTGCTACCACAAGGAGTGAGCATCATCTGTTATGCCGATGATACCCTCGTCCTCGCCGAAGGGAAGTCATTCTACAGAACGGTGCGGCTAGCAGAGCTCGGGGTGGCACAAGTCATAGAGAAAATCCACGGTATGGGCCTCCAGGTAGCGTCCCAAAAGACCGAGGCGATTTGGTTTCACGACTATAGGCAGGGATTCGAACCAGCTGAGACCTCAATGCGCGTCGGTGAAGCGGTTGTCCGGATAGGCAGGTACATGAAGTACCTCGGCCTAACACTAGACAGCCGCTGGTGCTTCGATGAGCACTTTAACCGTCTCATCTCCCGGATTCATAAGGTAGCGGGTACAATGCACAGACTGCTACCAAATCTCGGGGGACCAAGGGAAGAAGTCCGCCGCCTCTACGCGGGAGTAGTACGATCGATTGCACTTTACGGGGCGCCGGTATGGTCGGACAGGTTGTCCGGCTGCCGGCGCCGTGCGAGGAAAGTCAATGCCGCGCAACGTACGATCGCAATCCGTGTCGCCCGAGGGTATCGTACTATATCGTACGAGGCGGCTACAGTCCTTGGGCGGTTTCCGCCCCTGGACATTCTGGCGGATATGGACGCAAGGGTCTTCCATAAGATCCGTGTCCTTCGCCAAAGGGCTGAACCCTTCGATGAAGAGACGGTTGAAACGCTTCGGAGAAGAGCCAGATGGCGCTCTCTGAGGGGCTGGCGTGATCGGCTCCAGGAACCACGTTCTATTCGCCAACGGGTGGTTGACGCAATCTTGCCAAACTTTCACTCTTGGCTGAGAAGTGAGGGACGAGTCACGTTCCACCTAACGCAGATACTCACCGGACATGGCTGTTTCAGTGAGTATCTGAATAGGATAGGACGAGAAGAGACGGCAAAATGTCACCACTGTGGGCACGACGAGGATTCCGCACAGCACACGCTTCAGTACTGTCCAGCTTGGGAGTCTGAGCGGCGGATCCTGGTCGAAAAAGTGGGACCGGATCTCTCTCCGGCGGCCATTGTCGAAGCGATGGTACAGCGCAGAGAAGCCTGGAACGGTATGATCACCTTTTGCGATGGCGTGATGTCCGCGAAGGAAGACGCCGAACGTACAAGAGAGCGCGCTGAACCCGCTCGGAGAAGGAGCCGCCGAAGACGTACATAACGTTCCCCGGCGTAGTGTCCCTGTAGCTTGGGACCAGAATACGAGCTACGGTATCCCCTGCCTGTCGGAAGAGGCGACTAAAAGGGGGCTTTCAGGGTTGCGGGCGGCAAGAGTGGGAGCTCGAACCGTCCACCGTGCGACCCTGGGATGGACGGCGACATGTTGTAGGCCGCATGTCGTCGTCAACAGCTGAAGGTGCGGGATGAGCTAAAGCTCTCCCTTGCAGAGCCCGACAGTAAAGGTCCCCGCGCTAAGAGGACTCCGGTTGCGTTCCTTTGGAGATCCCGGGGTCCTCTATTTAGCGCCGCAAGAGGCCACCGGGGGGGTTTTAGTGCGGTAAGAATCCCACATAACCCGGTTGCCGCTACCACGGCACCGGGTACCTTTTGAAGGTTTCCCCCTCGAAAACAAAAAAAAAGGCCTTGTTGCTCCGACAGTTCAATTAGTTGGCCGTGTCGTTTGGCATGCAAAGACTCTATGTTAGCTGCAGAAATTAATATCTAATTTAATATTTAGTTATGTTATTTTATTAAGTTAATTAATACTGTCATATTCTCTATAATGTTACAAGTATAATCTTATCTTTTTGTTTTAATTCTGACACGTGGTTTCAAGAATTTACGGGCTTCGTTCCGGTTTAATTATAATAAAATTTCTGTTTCTCGTGATGCACCGTACTGGTCAAACGAAGAAATGTTACTAGGTCTCTTCGTTTGAAATTCGTTGGTCTTTGTACCACTTAATAAATCCATAATAATGGAGCTTGTCCATGCTAGTAAGGATTTTACCTGCCATGTTAGTTCAACTATCTTTCTTAAACCAGGTAATGTTTTCATGTGTTTTGTGTGTAATATTGGAGAGCCGGTTCACAAGAAAATTCACTTCTTCCATCTCAAAACAATGCGTCCGTGACACTCTAGGTATTTGTGATATCTATGGGCGATGGTGAAATTTTACTCATTCAATTCTACAATCGCTTGGGCCGACATGTATTTAGCCTGCCTATTGACTTAAAAATATGTACGTTATATTTTTAAACACCATCAGCATTATCTTTTTGAGAGATTAATTAATATCACAGCATGATGCAATTCAATATTTAAATTATCAAGTTGTAGCCTTCAAAATCTTCAAAAATCTTGCAAAAATACTTACCGACAGCGCTAAAGGCATAACATGAACCACATGTTTCTTGATTTTTGACTCTAGTAATTATATTGTTTTGTCTCCAGTCCAGCGACTCGGGAGCCATTCCACTTGGTTCGTACCTTATAGCATTATCGTTGGTGAAGTTTCCAAGACATCCAGTGTGGGTGTGTTTGAATTCTTCATAAGTCAAATCAGTCAACGGACCGATTCCAAAAACAGCGTCTGGTTGCTCAAGATTCCAAAGGTTAATTTTTAACTAATTATCGCCAAACACCTTCCCACGATGCTCATACTCTGCTGCATTATATTTTTTATCGTATTCGTCAGTGAACTCTTTGAACAGTTCATCGATATTATCCAGTTTGTACATTACCTTCTCAGGTAACTGAGGATTAGGGACCACGGAGATTACCACGTCTTTGTGCAAGCATAAAAGAAGAAATATCGAAAGTAACTTTAACATTGTTTCAATTAGAAATAATCACGCTACATACTTAAGCTGCTTCGTTGGGTATATTTATAGTATTGTAGTACTTATAGTATTTATATTCAAAGCTATCTAACATATTCAAATCATTTAATGCGCAATTAACCTTGAAAAGAAAGATAATGATTGGAATGCAAATTTTAATGCATAGTTTTGAAAAAATGCGTTTCATGTTAATGGCTTAGCAATCTAATCATAAACAACATTTTGTTAAAGAAAGTTATTTCGTAGTCTATTATCTATTTGCATTTGACAACTACAAAAATACCTATGAATATTATTTACGTCGTAGAATAACGCCTTTTATATTTATTTTACTGAAACTCCTTCACCGAAGCAAGCGATAATTAATTTTTATTTTAACAAAACCTCAAGGTACATCCGTCGCGATAACAATTGTAACGGTTATCGCGACGTCCTTTAATCAGGAAAAAATATAGAACTTTATGCGTTTCCTCATGATTGAGAGACGTGGTCATCGGTAACAATTTCCGCAACTATTTTCCTTTATGCTTCGCCGTCTTCCATAAATTTCCTTAACCGTGCACGCTGGTATTGCACTCTTCTTTATCGGGCTACCGAGTGAATGACTATCTTTTCCTCCATACTTCTACAGTGTCAGTTTCCCATTTAACTTGGCGCTAGTTACAACGTTGTATATAAATAATATCTAATTGCAAAGTTCTAACTGGTAATGCATATCTCCTATCGCAGGTGAAAAGTAACAATACTACAAGAACCGTAATTATATTTTTGCATTTCTTTAAACAAAATACGTATACTCTAAAGCTAGGATCGCTTCAAGTCTCTCGCTTACCAAAGGTAAGTAAGGATAAGTAAGTGCACATGGACAAGGAACAGGCTGTTACACAGCAATAAGTTGAACAGATTATAAAAATACGTAAAGAGGGCGCGACTATTAAGTTTTTTTGCGCTCTTTTCTTTCATGTACCGCAAGTCGACTCCTCCGGGCATACGGCAACTTAAATTCGAAATCTTTGAGATTCAAATCGCCACAAATTATGTTAATCGGCTGCCGGGCTGGATTGCAAAGTAGCGGAACATCTTTGTTATGGTTGGTTGCGTCTAAATTATTTATGAATTTCTTCAAGCGCTCACAGTTCGACGTCTTGTGTCAATTTTAAAAGATTGTCAGACAAGCAATTCAGACGCGGTGAGTAGTTTAATGGGTGACCGATAGTGTTAAATATCGTGCTCCTGCATGTTTGGGATGGTGCGTTAAACCGCCTTCGAAATTCGGATTGCACACTAATCCCTCCAAAATTCGCACTAAACTTCAACAATTCCATCCCTCTTCTTCGGTTGCTTTTGTATATCATTCATAAAAAACATAACTACGAGTTTGCAGTTGTACACAGCGCACAACACACGAGGAGCAACCAGTCACCATTGTTCGCATCAGAAGGAGATGTTTGGATTCGACGATTAATTATAATGAATCCTTAACACCATATTTAATCTTGACCTTGAGTGGTTGATAACAATGCACATAAGCGACAAGTATTTGAACGATTGCGAACCAGTGTCATAGTTTGAATTAGTACTATCGGATGTGGCGAGCAGTTTTGACTCTTTCTGGGCTGGCAAGGGACATTCCAGGTCAGACGAGAGTTTGTTGGGGGAATATGAGAGGGCGTACCTCGGCCTCCGGAGTTGGTGCAGGATGGCGGAATTCTCTTGATTAGTGGGTTGGGATGCTCTTCTGAGGACTTGAAAAATGTCTTAAACAAGCCTCTAATGTGTTCCTGAATGGTGACCCTGGCCGTTATTTATATCGATTTATAGGCCTTCTAGAT
Organism: Megathymus violae; assembly: GCA_003671415.1. Taxonomy (NCBI): domain Eukaryota; kingdom Metazoa; phylum Arthropoda; class Insecta; order Lepidoptera; family Hesperiidae; genus Megathymus; species Megathymus violae. The sequence continues at coordinate 1,996,847 of PDGT01000011.1, read as the reverse complement.
CTTTCTACGCCATTGCTGTCAATACCCTCGAAAAACAATAGATCATATATGAGCCAAAGAATACAGAAAATGTGCACGCGATATTCACCCTATTGCACAATACATAATGCAAGAGTCGCTTAAAGTACTCTAGGTAGTTCTTATCAGTACCTGGTTTTTATGGCCGCTAATGTTTTCCGCTGAACTTTCGTAAGCAAATAAATTTAATAATAATACGTTTTTTTTATAATACCAAGTTTGTACCTATATGTACGTTGTTAACATATCTACATGCCACTTGCATAGTCCACTAAAGACAGCTTTGTTAGTCCCAACACAAGTTACTGACTGTCCTAAATTCTACCAACTCAACATGACTACATTGTCACTACAAACATATACAATGTGGAAATACTTCAATGTTTTCATTTCCAATATTAAAGCGCGCCGCACACATAAAAATAAACGCTTAGGTAATGTACATCGCATGTGCCCCGGCATAATGTGGAAAAGTAAACCCGGCGCAAACGACCCCCGGGAGGCCGCGCGCGGGTTATACGTTGCGGATTGTTTTGAATACGCGCGCTATGTGCGTACTGTGTAGATTGGACGTGTCGTGAAATTATTGTGGACGATGAAGGGTTAGTGTTTGATTTTAATTGTGTTTTGTCGTTTCGGATTGAATCAATAATAATCAATGATACATTCAATTCCATAAATTATTGACATATAATTGATCTATTGTTTCAGTGTTGCAGGTGGCTCGGATATAAAAATATATACTTAAAATATTCCAAACAATTAAGTTCAAGCAAGAGTCCGGGCATTACGTATTACATAAATGCTTACTTGTTGTAATACTTATCTTTAAACACTTATCTTTTTTATATTTATCAAACAAGGTTCTGTTTTAATATTTTTTACAACAACGTTTATGTTAAAAACACTTCTAATTCATCCAAACCTTCCTGGGTCTTCTAAACTTTTGTTACACAGCAAAAACACGCAATCGGGTCTGTTGGACCATATTTAATTCAACATACACGGTTACATCGGATGTGTGCGTGTTGCTTTATGTGATTTGGAGATTTTAGGGACAATGTAAAAGTTTTACCAGTCCTCATTCTCGATTTGGGAGAGTATAAACACGAATGGTTTTCGACCAAACCTTGTTCCTGAGGAATTGTTAATACAAATAAAACTTAATGTAATGAAAGTTGCTTGGACCAGTGCGAGTGGCTACATATATTTGTTAGTTTTCCATAGTACTAACTCGCAGTAGTCCATCGTATGGGTGTGGGCCCTGAACTAACGCAGTCACGGTGTGAATGGCGCGTCAAGACAAAAAGGGACAAAGATCCCAAAAAATAACGCGAAATAAAGGCTGTGAAGAGGCCAGTGGTTCATCGCATTTGATATCGGGAGAAGAGTCGACACTTCCTAGACACTGTCTTTGCAGGGTTATATAAAAAATCGGTAAAAACAAAACAGTTCAATAGCTTTTTCTCTTCTGTTAGTTATGCGATTTTTTTTTGTTATATTTGTTATCTATTAAAAAGTATTAGTGTCATTATTGAAAAATCTGAATATTATTCAATGATTATGATCGAATTTCAACCACTACATAAAAATTAAATACTTTAAACTCATATGTTTTTTACAGTAGTAGATACCTACAGTTCTCATTCATTCATTCATTCAATAGTAAGCCGACACTCGATTGCCGCTGGAGGGAAGTCATGGCTCGTGGCGGCATCATATCAGAATAATATTACCATAAAAACCCTGTAAACAGTTCTCAGCGCGATTTGTTGTGAGATTAAATTGAATATTTCACGTATGCATATTATTTTTATTTATGGAGGTTTAGTCTCTAGAGAAAAAATACTAAGATTATATTGTTTTGGGAACTCGGGGACGAGGAAGGTATTCGCGACGTAATAAATCACATATCCAATAAATTTAATCTGTGTTAAAGCCTTATTATTTAATTCAAGAAAGTAATACTTGTGCTACATTTACATATAGTTAGTTATAATTAGCAAAACTGCCCTCGCTTCAATTCAGAAAAACTACCTTACGCTTAGAAATCTCAATTTTTTAGGACTGGGTTTTTCTAGTTCTATGAATTAGAAATGTATATATTCATTCATAACTTTTTTTAATTACGATCGGATTGAAATGAAACGAACTTCAAATATCGAGTGACGGTTACTGCACATCAGTGAAAACCGCAACGAAATCGGATAGGCCGTTTCTGAGATTAGCGCGAATAAACGCACAGACAAACAGATAAGCACACAAAAATTGTAACAACTATTGCTTAAGGGTTCTATTGTGTTAAAAAAAAGTTATTTATAATGCCTGAAATATCACAAAAATATCATAAAAGTAATTGCTGTACTTGGGTTCAAATATCAAATTTATAAGCAACTAACCATATACTAGGCAAACATTTTAAAAATATAAACTGTACATATGTTTTAAATAAATACTCCATCCATGAGTCCCAGCCGACTTCCTCTGCTTGTGGTGCATCTTGCTAAAAAACGAACAGACTATGAAAATGAAAAAGATGAAAATTGAAAAAATATTTATTGTTTTTCTTTTTTAACAAAATTTTTGGTTTCTAACTTCCTTGTGTTGTGGCGATGGCGATTGGTTCCTCGTATCCAAAGTAGCTGGTCTAATAAAATTAAAAATTAAATTAAAATAATTTAATGTACATATATGTAATATAAAAAAATAATTAGATTCTTTATTATTTGTTATTTTTTTTTAATTTTACAAGTTACAAATATGAAAAATATTCAAACTTTGTTAGATAACAATGTATGTGACCTGTAATCGTTCAACTCGCTAATAATATTATGGAGAGGTCGGATTCTGTGGGTTTGTGTAGGTATATGCGGAAGTTAATCTCCAGAACCACGGCGCCTATTTATAAAATTCGTTTACCTTTAGCAAGATACGTTATTCCGGGTGGACATAGGCTATATATTAAGTGTACATATGAAATATTTAATTATTAAACTAGAACGAAGTTTGGGTGGGCAGCTAGTAATAATATAAGGAGAGAGTGCGAAATTTCTTAACTTTGGGTAATGTTCGGAACTGCGGCAATAATTTGAAAAATTATATTACCATTTGAAAGGTACATAAATTAAGGTACAATTATTGGATGAACATATAGGTACAATTATTGGATGAAGATGGCTATATAGTAAAGTTAAATTATTTTGTATACAATTACTATATACGTGAACGTATAAATCCAGATTTCCGAAGCGAAACGAGCGCGAGTTACTAGTACTATGTGGGAGGGAGGTGCAACGCATATCTATAGGTAATATGTGAAGTGTACATAGCTTGTAGGTGTAGGATATATCTAGATGAATATATTAATAACAAGGTTGTCTGGAAGTAACAGCGCCGAACAGGTTCCACGCAGGATTAATCTTACTTTGTAATTGTCATTACGTTAGTTTAAAATATGTATTGAGGAGTTTCTTTTTCTTAAAAGAAACATTTAAGTATATGGTATTATTAGGTATATGGTATTTATGTTGGATATTCATTACATTAATACACACTATGACACAATTTTCTTATTACAATATTTGATAACACAAACATAATTGTGAATACAGTCGTCAATACTTATATATAACACCAATCTATTTACGTTATATATACTTCTCACAATCACATACAATCACACTGCCTCACGCTTTCTGGGCAAAGCTTCATGGGTTAAGAGCTACAGTAGACTGTGTTATTTAAACACGGTAACGAGTTTTTATAGAAGACTGACAGTCATTTCAGATAGGAAGCCGCAGCTAACTACCCTACTTCTAAGTAATTACCCTCCTTTGATGAGGGCGACAAGATTCTCAATGTTAAAAAAATATTTCAAAACTGCAGTACAAGCAAAAAATGACGTGCATAAGTGTATTTACAAAATACTTAAATGATTATATTGTTTTAAATTTGAATTTAACAACGAGCCAAATATGAACCTTAACTATTTTTGTTTAGACTTCATTATCGATATGGAAGATAAAACATTTATTTTTGTGTGTGTAACTGTAAGGATTTTGTTCTAGTACCATACATCTCGATTCCGGTTTGTTGAATAACAGATTAACACTAATTTAATAAAAAAAATTGTACGCAGGACCTAACCGAAAAACCGGTCATAGACAACAAGAGCCGTTTTCGACCGAGCGAATTTTCCTTATGGTTTTAATTAAGCGGCTAGTCCCGCGCCGCTCGTGCAGATTGATTAAAAGTCTATGGTCCGTGCTTTATATCCAGTGTCCATTGTTAGAAACGAGACGATACTTTTTAAAGCTCTAGCCACTGTTATGTTAAAATCGACACTTAAAAGTTACAGATTATCATGGTGGAGGAAGCAAGGAAAAATCTGCGTACATGAGAGTTCTCCATAATGTTCTTAAAGGTATATGAAGTCTGCAAACCCGCATTTGGCCAGCAAGGCAGATTATGGCCATAACATCTCGAATTATGACCGGAGCCCCGAGCTCAATATTAGAGCAATATGGGTTGTAATTATGGATATAATTTCTTAGACGACGATTAACACGGTTATGGGGGCGTATATACATTAAACAGACATCCAAGATAGTTTGTGAAATACACAGTGGTGAATCATATATTCAGTAATAGTGTCCAAGGAAGATTTCCGTGTGTATTCCTCGTTTGAGAATATAAATATTTGTACATATTTCAGTTTTCGCTGTCTTTATTATTGTACGTATATGAAATAAGGAGAATGAGTGTGAAGGCGTTATTGTCTGCTGAAAATGTTTTTTATTGTATATGATTACCATTTTGCGCTGCTGCGAACATATGAGACTGTTAAGCAATAACGAATCACCCACGCATATAAAATACAATTTATCAGACTTTTATTTATAGTACTAAAAATAAACAACACACACACACACACACACACACATCACACGGCGTATTTCATATCGTTTAACACTGGAAACGTGTTCAACCCTTGTACTGTCCGAGTGGGATCTAATTTACGGTCGCAGTGCTCAGACCGGCAGTTACGGCGGACGCTAATTCTGACGGACACCACCTGACAACTAGTCCGCCAAAAATGGTCCGTAGTTCTGGACGGGGCTATTTCCCACCAGAGCACCAAGAGTTTTACTGTAGAACTGTAATGCTTTGTGCACGTTTTGTTTATGTTGTTTTTTTCTTCATTTTATTTATAATTATGTAGCTATGAATTTTTAGTAAATTTGGAGATACTTTTTCTGAAAGTTTCTGTCTGTGTTAACTTAATTTTACCTGCCCTATATAAAAAGGTAGAACATGATAAAGACAGAAACATCATAAGAATAATTTGACGACTCAGTCAAAACTGAATAAAATTCGCATTCTCGCTTTATAATATTAGTGTAGATCAGAGTTAGGGGAGTTTTCTACCATAACAGGCCGCTTTTTAAGTAAGCAGATGGAAAACACGCATGAGTTGGTTTAGCTCTATAAATGCGACTATGGTGATATTATTATAGTTTGTGCATAGTTTTATGGATTTATTGCATTATACAGGAATCATAGAAAATAATTGTTAAGTAAGTAATAATTTAAAACCCGATAGAATTATTTATTATTAGATTTTATTTATTGCTATACATATTTGCATTTGTTTCTTGTTAGAACACAATTTAATATTTGGATAAAGCTTTGTAACGCGCAGCCTTAATAGATCCTGTTAATAGAAATTTGTTATTTGCTTTCTTAAACTAGTTTTAATTTTGAGAGAGATGATAGATTTTATGAGAGAAAATGTAGACTCGCGACCGCAAGAGTTTCCAAAACTGGGAAGTAAACGGCGCGCATGCACTCGTAGACATGGATACTCTACAGCATTCTTCCAGATATTTATGAGTTTACGAGATGGTTCAATATTTAGAGATGGCAAGTCACAAGCGTCTTTTAAATATATTAATACCAAAAGTAGTTTCGGGTAGGTTTTGGTTGACATTGATACCGTTTTTTTATTTAATTCTATAATTTTTTTGATTGTTGTTTGATTTACACCAAAGCTAGCTCGTCCTGAGGCCATACAGGTATAGATCTCTGGTATAGATTATTTTTCATTGCCCTTGCAAAAATTCTAGGTCGTGACACACGAGTTATGGTGATGAATCTGTAACGTTTTTAGTACCAATATCGTTGCATAGATGGCATTGCACTCCAATGAAGAATAATAATTAGTTTTCGTTTCATATGAGAAAGAAAAAATTCTTGTATATTGGTTATCCATGCAAGAGCATGTTATTATAACATTAATTAAATAATATTAATATTTTCGTATAAGTTTGATGAGACTGGAGTGATTATTTATGCACTTAATTGTAATCCTTGTTAATATGAACTTAACTATTCAAACGTTGTTTAGTACCAATATCGTTGCATAAATGGCATTGCATTCCGAAAAAGAACAATAAATATTTTATCTTTGGTTAAATTTATGTATTTATTTGTTTAATCTTTCAAATAATCTTTATTACGTAACATAATAAAAAATAAGTAATCATATTTATATCTAAGCCTGGACAGAATAATATTAACACGCAATTGTGTGACACGAAGATAAGTGAAAGTCGTGACAGACGAGCCGCGGAGTGTTATAAAGCAGACGACACACTCGCGACAAGGATTGTCCGTGACAGGTGCCCGCTGTCACGGGAAAACCTCCGCTAATACAAGTGTTTTCCACTATCTTGGACGGCCGTACATTCAGCGTGTGGAGCCATTGAACTTGAAGATTATAATATATTTTACTATTACAATTTGCAGATTGAAAAATTGTGATATATTATTATAAGTGCTTCGACAATAACATTTCGGTCTTTGAATCAATTTTACTTACACAAAACATCGAGAATTAAAATTAAATAAGTTATAAATGTACCTTTTTTTGAAATTCAATGTTACAGAAACATAAATAGCGCTAGTTCTTATAATTTTAAAAAATAACTCATATTAGTAAAAATACTATAGAAAATTTGTCAGTAGTATTATATTATCTGTTTTGTATGGCAACAGTCGGCAAACAAGTAGACGAACCACATGGAAATGGTCAACGACTGGCTTTTATAAAGCCTTATCTTTGAAAAAGTTGACACCGACGTATTACCTGGAATAGTTTTTAATTAACTGTCGAGCGCCTCTACTGAAGCAAGTTAAAAATATTTCGAAGTATATTTTTAAAATTAGATTAGCTATCCAGGAAGGCAAATTTTCGCCCCTTAAGTATGAGTGAACCATCAGGGTTAAGTTCGGTGTTAAGTACACCAAAAGAAGGGTCTCAACGCAATTGTCTTATATGTTTTTCAGCAAATTGCAAGATGAGAAACGGATTTTGGCTTGAACTCATCGATCAAAGGAGGTCCTTACACCATGATACATAAGGGGAACAAGAACATGATACATAATAGTGAAATATTACCGTATATCGTAACATTTTTTCAAATAGTTTTAATCCTAACGGTTGCAATGCTGTATAGCTTTTTTAAACCATATGCAACTTAGTCTACCGAATGTTTATGAATACTTTCATTTCACTCCACTTATTGCTACCTTTAACATTACATCTTAATGGTTATCCGTTACAACCCATTATCTAGTATTTTCTAGCAAACACAAAGAACAAGCTAAGCCTTTGGGTAAATTGAAACATAAGGTAGCAAACAGTTATTTTCCTGGCCACACGCGAAGCTCCACGATGCGGGGGACTATTAAGGTGCCATCATTTGTCACGCGGCGAATCATTTAGCTGATACTTTACAGATGTCGCCACGACTGATTATGACGGCAGACCCAATCGAGCGAGTGGACAGCTCACCGATAGTATATCATGCGGTAATGAAATTGTTGCTTCAGTCCACATTGTTCTTAATAATGTTCTCGCACTTCTTAAAACGATACGCCAAACTGATTTATATACCTATATTTGGTTAGAACTTAACATTTATTTCTTTAGTTGCTAGCATGAATGAAAAATAGGATTCAACCCAAAAAATGTATAAAGGTATAAATGTATAAAGAAAACAAGGATAGATGAAAAAAAACTGGCATTAGATATCAAAAGGGAAAATGAATGGAAAGCAAAAAATTGTTGAGAATGTAACACAAATTAATTAAACACGAAAATAAAGGAGTATTGCAAAGAAGAGGTATATTATTATTATAATATCATTAATATAGTGACCTAGCTGAATTTAACTCTACATAAACTTGTGATCGCAGTTTGATTAAAAAGCCTGCCTCGCTTATAGCCGAGATAGCCGGCAGCTATTATTAACCTATTATCAACATCACCTGTCGAGTTAAATAACACCAGACGTTCAAGATAGTTGAACGAGTGAACCATTACTTGAAAGTAATCCAAAAAAGAGCGCAAGAAACTCTTCCACTCTTCAACTAAAATACCTACGTATAAATAATGTCAAAGTTGATTCTACGAGTAGAACAAGGGCTGTACTTAGGTAAATTAGGTAGAAGAGTACGATCATTTTTATAATTATGATTAAAGCAACCTAGTATTTTTTTCTGTTACAAACCAATGATATTCTATTCTGTTCTATTCTCAACAAAATCCTGCCAACATCCCCGATTGCCGATGGATTTAAATAAAATCTAGTAGCCTTAAACAGCATCGAAGGAGCTGACTCGTCCCTTGTGGAGCAGGGACCACGCACGAGGAAAGGTTCTTGTACAGAATAATAAATGAAACCCATTTTAGGCCACATATAAGTAAATGTTAATGTTGTATACATGTTTGTATGCGTCTAAAATTTAGTGATCACATCAACTCCGTTTATTACACAAAACTACGGCAGAAGCAGGGAAAAGTAAAGATTTGCATTAGTAGCATACAATGTTTACCGGTAAGTACATACGATACTTCTTTGTTACTCATGTTTTTGGGAAATCTTCGCTTCTGTTCATAATTTGGGAGGTACCGTATCGTGTAAGAAAATTTATTCAAAAATTATTAATATCTTTAGTTATACACCAACAGTCAAAACATAAAGTGTCTTCTGTGAAAGAAGAGTGATGGAAAACGAAGAATGCCGACATAAATTGCGTCTGAGGACTGTTACATGTAATAGAACTTCCAGTAAAAAATTAATTTAAGACTCAAAATGGATTAGATAGGTTAATTAACGGTTATGTGAATAAACTTAATTAACTCAATTCCATTAGAGATAGCACAGCAGTGACTCACATATCTGTCGTCTAATCTGCTAGCAATCATCTTAAGGACACCGTTGGTGCTGTCCCCCAGTCTGCGCATCGGGGACCTACATCGTTTGCGCATAGTATTTGTAATTGCAAAGAAAAAATTCAATATATGTGTTTTATTTAAACAAGTCTGAGCAGATAAAACTTGAGCTTATACAGAAAGACAAAACCTGAAAATGGGTTGAGTTGGTTTCAGTGGTGTTGTGAATTTTCTCACGAATACTTCTTAATGAAGCTATATGCGTAATGTTACGTGATTCATTTGTTTTATTCGCTATTCTGAAGTTGCATATTGAAACTGAATCCCTCAATTCGTTTGATTCCGGTTCCCTTGACAACAGGAAACCTCTTTTAAAATTTTACTTATTCATATGGGATTTTTTATAAATCGAAGATTATCAACAGTAAAATACGTTAACAATGAATACCTACCGATACATATAAAAGAGTTCTGTAATACACGGCGCTCAACAGTTCAGTAAGGTATATTTAGGTAACATTTAGCCCGTGGCAAACGTAAAGACCAATTTCAGACAGTCTTTTAAGAACCAAATGGTTTCAAAACACAATCAACGAAGTAAAAAGACAGTTGCCAACAAAAACATGGGCCGCTTTTACTGCAAACAGTCAAAGAATCGCTTAGACGGTTAACCCCATCGCTTATTTACATCAAAAAAGGGGTTAGAAAAAAAAATAAAAGATAGACAAACAGAAATTTGAATTGGAAAGTCTACCTGGAGGCTGTTCGGTTGTTTCGAAATAGGTTTTGCTTAAGTTACATGTGAATAAATATTGCTAGGTCTCTGTAAACGAATTTGTGAGGTAGCTTTGTAAGCAATTTAATCTCACTTCGTTTTAAATCTGCTAATTCGCCAATCCACTAGAAATTACACCTTTGCGGTATTATGACTAAAGCATATATATGATAACAAGCTTTAGTATATATATCAAACTGTCCTCGCCTCACTTCAGGAAAACTACGCCTTACATTATTTTAAATTAATTTACAACTTTTTAAATTATGGACGGATTGCAGTGAAGTTTAAAGTATTAAGTGACGCTATCTGAAATACATTAGTGAAAACCAGAACGAAATCGGTTAAGCCGTTTCTGAGATTAGCGGGAACAAACGCACAGACAAACAGACAAATTCTAACAACTATTGTTTTGTGTTCTATTACGTTAATAAAGGCCCATAATAATGTTTTGTCTTATATATCGTTCGTGTACAGAAAGCGTTCAGTTAGAATTTTATTATTCATATAGATGATTTGTATACCGAGGTCTCACTTTTAGTTCATTTGACATCGTTTTTTTTATGTAATAGCTGACAAATAACCAGTCGAGCCACCTGATGGTAAATGTTCAGGAAATGAAAAGAAGGTAAGAAAGAAAGTACTCTAAAGTAAAGGCTCTCCAGCCCCCAGCCGGAACACGACAAGTCGTTTGACGGCTGACTTAAGCAGGAGGATGGTAGCTAGCTAGGCAGGCTTCACGGAAAGATAATAATACCAATAACAATATACAAATAATGATTACATTCAATGCCGTAAAATTATGCCGTATTCGAATGCTGACTGGATTTTTATTCGATTCTAACTTATATTCATACTTTAACAAGACCCGGGCACTGCAGAAATTTTTACATATGAAATATTTACGTTTGTGTAAATTAGACACGTTTATTACAATACATTAACAATCTAACTATAATAAGAATTTTATGGAAAATTATTAGGGTCCTCCATTTCTTACAGCTGAGACGAATACAACTTTCAGTAAACAATTTTGTAAGCACTATTATACCATAATTATGTGGCAGATATTTTGATCTCGTACCAGTGGGGTATGGTATTAATTAAAATAAAACAGATTATTAGATCTTATAGTTCAAGTTTAATGTCTATAAAATACTCAAAACGTGCATAAATATGGCTGTGATACCTGTCTTTCATTATTTATGTTGGTAGTTACCTCGATACATAAAAAAGTCGAACTCAATCAAGCATAAATTCAAAAAAAATTAATGAATTCAATAGGAGTTTCTTTTTTTGGAATTACTCTAATGTCTACGTACTTGGTTTACGTAAAAATATTGGTATGAATTGAATTGAATTTAATTAATTGATTGATGAAAAAAAAACGTTACAATCATTCTATGATCGTATGTATAGAATATAAGCATGTGACATCTATTATACTCTTGACGTACTAAAATATATGGTAAGAGGTAATCATGAACATAACAAAATTTTATTACTTATCAACAGATGGCAGGGCAAATCATCAACCTATAAATAAAACTAAAGCTAAACCCACTTCATAAAATTCTAGCAATTACCTGAAAAAAAAAGAAAGGTAAAAATCAATTTCTTGTTTAAAAAAAGTATATTAAATTTAATGTTGATAAGTACAGAGACACGTATGATAGAGAGAGAGCAGTAAGTGTCAATGTCAAGTAAAAAATACTAAGAACAGCTGATTGTTTTGGCATCGCGCGCGGTCTAAAGTTAACCTCGAAATGTGCTTTTAGTTTGTTATTTTTAACTCTATTCAATTTGTTTAATTGTAAGTAAATATAAATTATTACAGTGGCTTTTATGGTGGTTTTAACATCTTTCATGGTTATTTACTAGTGTGCAATCCAACATACTAAATTTCGAAGTGAATAAATGTGAATAATACTGTGGCTTAAAATAACAATTGGTCATATATTAAAAGAGTAAATTAATTTGTTTTTATAACTGATTTTGTATATATATAAAATCTAAATACTTGTAAATATTGAAAATAAATCTTAATAGAGGTATTGCAATATTGTATCTATGTTCAAAGTTTTAGTCATTAAGCCTTTAACTTTTTTTAAGAATTGCCTCAAGAAGTTTCCAGTAAAGGAATCTATTACTAATTTTGGGAATTTTCTGAAAATGGCCACTAAAGTAAAAAGTGAATTAAATTTAGAGCATGGTCCGGTAAAAAAATTTAAAGCAGACCTGCCCAGTGACCTAAAATACTCTGTAGTAACAAAGAGAACAGTATCAACTATGTGTGGTTCCTGGCGACCCGAGGAAGAAGATGGAGGGCTAATTTTTGTGTTTAAAACAAGAAAGCCGTGCTTGAGTCCTGATCCTACTAGGGAGTGTGACTTTCCTGAGAACATTGAAGACTTTTGGGAGGCGAGCTTGATGACCGTCGATGATATACAGGTGAGAGATTATTAACATAGTTTTTTTTTATGATAAGAATATTCATTTTAATAGAAAAATAAAATTTTGTTGGATTTGATTTTAAAATACTATATTATCAGCGCCATCTATTAGCGCGATACTGCACTGCTATTTGAAAAGCTTACCAATCGTACTTAAATGATTCTGTTGTATTCAAATAGATGGTGCGCTCAAGAGTACTTAATAGTATATATTTGTACCTATATGGATATATTCACCTGAATGTTATAATTTTATTTTTAAATTGGGAATGATAATAAAATATTGTGATTCTTAATTTTATTTACAAAGATCTATAATATACAATTGTGTCATTTTTGTAACGTGCACGATTGCAGACAGTTCTCAGTGTCCTCGTAAGATGGTAGTATTTTCGTATTATATTTCGTAATATTGACCTATTCGAACCGTTATGCAAATAAAGTGTTATAAGTTGTAAAATAAAGAGGTATGTTTATAACACCAAAATAATTGATAGAACCAAACTAATCTTATCGTTAGGCTGAATCTAGAGGGGCGTGGGTGTTTCTAATTTCACATGGCATCAAGGGCTTTTGTTGAACTTAAATAGCATAACACATACATATAACACATAACTTGTCCAGTATTTTTTTTTATTTTCACGTACTTTGTACTTTATTGCAACTTAATTTCAAAGTAAAGTAGATTAAATAGGTAGAGTAGATATATTTTTTTGAATACTACTATCTAGGAGTATAAGAGGAAGTTGTAAGTTCCGAATCGATACCCTGAAATGACTACATATCCGATTTGGTCTGGTAAATTAATTTGTTTGCTAAAAGCCTGTGGAGAACCTAAGGAATTATTTAGTTTCCCGCTAAGATTTGCCCTCGATTACGTAAAAACGTATTGTTTTAATCTTATATCTAACATTCGTTAACATTTTCAACTTTCCATTAAGAAATTGTAAATTTTCAAAAATCACTGTTTCGTCTCTTAAAAAGACAACATTTAAATTTTGAAATTAATTTTAATAAATTTATGTCGGTCATTTGATGTCATAAAGTTCTTGAAAAATTAAATATAGTACCTTTGTTTGCTTACAATAAACGATAGATAAGCCTTCGCATTATTTTATCCTCGGGCTGAACTCAAAATCAGCGCCATGGCGTTGAAGCTGCAGCTTAAAACTTTTATAGTGTAAATTTAATTATGTTACTTATCATGAACATTTATTTCATTAATGTGTGTTGTTTTTACTCTAAATTCTTTATTATTAAATAGTATTTTGTAAGTTGTCTATCTGGGCGTTAATTAAATATGAAACGTTCCTCACTGTCAAATAACCTTTGTGTTTCTTTACAATCCTTCCTTAATTAAAACTTAACGATTGTTAAACTGTTAGTTGCCCTCTTTAGCGGTAATATTTTCCGAAGGTTGATTATTTCCTGATTTCACTTATTTACTAAACTGGTCTCCGAGCCTTGATTAACCGTGGGTTTATAATTGAGAGGCGCAGACTCCAGATTCTGCAACTAAAGGGTTTTAAAGGAATTCAGCTGAGGGTTTGTTTGGTGAACAAGAACGGGCCTAACATTACAGTTTAGTAATTCAACTAGTTTGAAAACGGTGGGGGTCGAGCTGATTTAATAATATTTTTTTGAAACAAATGAAAAACGAAATTGCTTTTGTAAATAAACTAATTGACCCGGCCGGTGTTGTTCCGCGTTATTTTTTACATTAATAAATGAGAAGAGTTGATGGACCATCTGATGTCAACTGGTCGGAGCCGGCCGTGGAAATCTATAATATTTTATTTTAACTACTTTCACAGTGTGATGTCTTATGGTCTGTTATTATCGGACTCAGCTGCTGATATTAAGTCGTTTTTTTATATCACAGAAAAGAGATTTTGAGTGGATTTTATAAGTTACAACCTCAGGCCTAGGAACTCGCTTAGAGATCTGTTTAAAGAAATCGATATATTAATTGTTGCATCACAATATATTTTAGATAATATTATGTACGTCAAAAAATACTCTGATAGCTTTCTTAAGAAGAAGTTCACAATATTAATACTAGGAATGAGGCTAACCCGATTGTACCAAATTTCAGATTTACCAAAACTGGTGCCTCTTTCATGGGTAGATGTGTAAATATTAATAATAAAATTCCGTTAGAATTGACAGAAATGCCATATTGCAAATTAAAAACTCACGTCAAAATCATTCTTATGCGGAAAAGTTGTTACAAACTTGATGATTACTTTCAGGATAGGACTGCTTGGACATGAGTTTAATATTAAGCCAGTTTATAGCCATAAGTGCGTTCTGTAACTGTGAGTAGGAAAAATACACTCCTCGGGAGTTTCTTGCCGCTTATTCTTCCGGGACCATTTACGGTAGAGATTTGTTGAAGCGATGGCGTAGTATGATTTTCGAAAAGTGTTTTTAAAAACCTACTTCGAACACATATTACTTAATTCATTCATTTCATTCAAATAGATTATTGTGCCTGTTGAGTAAAGTAAATTCACCTGATCTTCATTTATCATATAGTACCAGGGTCGCTGATAAGTTCGCGGCCTAAAATACTTAATGATAGAAAAAGTTTCTATGTTTTACTTTTCAATATAATCTCCCTCAAGTGAAATAGATTTCTCACATCGAACACAATTTAAACCACTCAAACAATATTGCTTGTGTTTGTTTTCAGAATGACGATCTGTTGGAGCCCTAATTTCATTGTCATCCGAAAATCTCCGGCCCGTAAGTCCTGTTTCAAATTGGAAAACAGGAAATAAATCGCTAGAAGCTAATATAGGTCTGGACGGTGTAATAGGTACCTACTGAATTTCAGAAAATCTCGCATGAAATGAACCGGCGCGTTTTCTTGCCAAAAAATCATCCGCGCGCTAGCGTTCCCTGTTGTTTCTACACAATAACTTCACGAAACTGAGCCAATAAATTACCATAGTGTCGTCCGTTCATTGTAGTTCCTTGGGTTAACGAGAAGACGAACCACCCGATAATAAGTGCTCGGTGTCGCCCATGGACATGAGAAACACCATACGTATCACAGCTGCGTTGTCGGCCAGGAAATATGAAGAAAGTAAGAAAATTTTTTTTTATAAAATTCCCTCAATGTCTTAAAAGTTGTCGCCATTAGCTTAGAAGCCAACTTTTTCTCCTCAAATGTATTCTGCGACTTTCTTCTTTCTCATTTTTTGATCCATTGCATGGACTCTTATTTGGATTCTGGGTTATACTGGCTAATCTATATTATGTTCACGGTGACAATACAATCACGAATTTCGACAAGTTTATGCCGGATATCTCCAAAAAATCGTTGAAGCTTTCGAATCGTCGATACTTGTCAAGATGTTTGGGCATCCAGCGTGCTATTTTTTCATATTTAAATCACGTAAAAATTCTTCAACTCATTCCTTGCTAGCATTGCCTGAAACTCTTCAGTTATCTGTTACAATTTCATTTTTCGGTTGGCCAGTGGGTAACTCTTCTTTTTTCGATCATTTTCATCGATTAGTGACAAGACGACATGAGCGAGGATACGGAATATAAGAACACAAACAGAAACATATTACTCGAACCACAGCGAGGTCAGTTTACTAATATTGGAAGACCTTAATACACCACGAATAAGTAATGCGGAAATCCTGCCTATGTTTTTTGCTTCATTAAAGGAGTCTTAGAACTATTCTGTAAGAGGTTTTGCGGATATACGATTTCCACGAACTTTCCGTCCGAAATCGGCTTACACTGTCCATAATGAATGAGATCGCTGAGGCCAGATTCATACGTGAATGTGATTAACTGAATGTTGTATTAATGAGAATTTTTCGTCCGATGAACCCGATTTATCATTTTTGATAAGTCGCGAAAAGATAATAATTCTCTTAGGATTTTTTTACAGTTCCAGTTTTTCTCGAAAGTTGTTGGTGGTACACTGATTTTAGAAATTTGTTTTCTCAAAAAACTTGTGTTTAAAAAATTCGTTTTAAATAATCTAGCGAATCAACCAATTTCAGTGAATCTTCTTGAATTCAAAGCTAAAGCAGCTCTAAAAAAGTTAGGTGTTGTTGGAAATAAATAGCGGTTCTCGGCACTGAATCAGCCTTGTTCTGGCTTGTGTGGAGTACTTGAGTTTTGAGCTGGTGCTGCTAAATCGCATGTCAATACTAGGCCAGAAAAGATATATGCATATGTTGAGCTGTATAGAGACAAGCAATTAGTTAATAACTTTTTTATTTATGAACGGATTGCAATCAAACGACCTTTAAATATAAAGTGATGCTATCTGCAATACACTAGTGAAAACGAGAACGAAATCGGTTTTGCAGTTTCTAACAAAAATTATAACAACTATTGTTTTGGGTTCTATTGCGTAAATAAAGGCCCTTGATAGTAGTTTTTCTCATATATCCTTCATGTACAGAAAAAGATCAGTTAGATTTTTATTATATGTATGGATAAAACGGTAATAAAGACTTTGTTGAAGAAGTTTGTTAGCAATAATTTTGTATAAACAAAATATCTAGGGAACTTAGCTACAAAATAGATTTCAATTCGTTGAATGGTGAAATTAGGAACATAATATTTTCCGAGCTCGGCTATCCTGTACTCAAATCAAGGCAGCAGGTACATTAACTGTAAAGTGCTTTTATCTTGTCGATCCTGAAAATGAATTACGTTGACATTTTTTTTCTTAATTTTTTAAAAATCTGACACAATTTCCGTTCACAAGTAAGGACTCTTCATCTCTGGTTCTGAAGGACTGAGTTATCGCGTAAAGGATCTGAAGAGGGGTCTTTGTAGGAACGAAAAAATATTAAGTTGTACCATGTTGAGAGGTATATTTTTTGGCCGAATCGAATAATCGGCTATTTCATTAAATGCTCGTATTTCGTGAAATTGATATGAGTCGTGTGTCGATCTCACAAACCTTCAATGATTTTTTTGAAGCATATGTGTTTTTACCTATATTTTATTGTAGATAAGTACTCTGCATCTACTTGTTATGTGTTATGATTGTTATTGATTTCGTTTCGCTTCGGAAAATTAGATTTTTACATTCACAAACTAATATCGCATTTGTCGTATATGAGACAGAGAGACAGAGTTTTTTTTACCATATAATCTATAGCCGTCCGGATACCGGTAATTTTAGAATAGTAAAAGACTTTTTCAAATTGGTACCGTGGTTCCGGGGATTATTCTTCGCATACACACAATTATAAAATTAAATGTGAAAGTGTTCAAATCCGAACGAAGTCGGTGCATATCGCTAATTATAAATAACTTAGTCCTAGATTTGCAAACATAAATAGTCATTGATACATGCATGAACAAGTTATTATAAAGATCAGTCTTTTTCTCTTTGGAAATTGTAACACTGCTTAGTTGATTTCTTTTAAAATAATGCTTCTTTAAGCATGATACCTTAAAGTGATTCGAAGTGATTTACGTTACTAGCTAAAGCCATATATTACCATCAATCAGTACATACATAAGTTTTGTATGACAAGATTGCTGGCTTTGTCCCGTTTGTAATTTTAGCGCCGCAAGGGCCTGGTGCTATTTTTGTGAGCACCCTAATGAGCCACGGACCAAGATATGGAGCGAGAGCAGGAGAGCTGTAGTATATCACTGGCTCTGGACCCCCCAGTTTAATCTCGACGGTACTCGGACATGCTAGCGTTCTTGGTCTGAATGTTTGACTGTCACCCTTTACTTAGAATCATACGTGAAATCGTTTTTGCGTGTTTGGGGTGCCGTGTTCATTCAGGCTAATGAGACATGAGCGGAAGAAAATAAATGAACGCGTGCGCATACCTCAATGAAAAAAAAAATGCTGAAGTGAGTTGGACGAAATCTTGCATCGCATATTTTGAAATGTACCTCGGGCACGTCATCGCATTTGAGTGTAGTTTTATAGCCAATAAATATGTTATAGCCTAGGGTTTGTAATTGGACGTTCTACGCTGTGATCTATATATGTTTGAATCCTGTTATTTTCTCCGATGTTTATTAGGCCATGTAAAGACACTATACATAGTGTTGTACATTTCCTTCGACAATCTGTGTAATCTCTTCCGGCGATGTAATATCTATAAGTATATGTAATAAAACTTTAACTGATCGCTTTCGGTACATAAAGGATATATGAGAAAAACTATTATAAGGGACCTTTATTAACACGATAGAACCCAAAACAATAGTAGTTAAAATTTTTGTTTCTTTGTCTGTTTGTCTATGCGCTTATGCGCGCTAATTTCAGAAATGGCTTAATCGATTTCGTTATGGTTTTCACTAATGTATTCAGTAAGCATCACTTAATATCTAAAAATTCATTTCGTTTCATTGCAATCCGTACTTATGTACGCATATAAGAATTTATACTTTTTTGTTTTATAAAACAAAAAAGAATCCAAAAATTTTATCCTGCCTGCCAGCACCCTTGCACTTGTAAGGACACGTAGGGAACACATCAATTTCCTTTGAACGAGCCTAGTTGTTATGATTTTTAATTTTGTAGTATAATAGATTCCACCACATGGGGAGTATTATAGTTATTATGCAATAAGGGGTATTAAAACACGAATGTGTGTTTATCATACGAGGTGAAGCCGAGTGTGATTATAGTATCACATGAGTGTTTTAATACCTAATTATCAACAGTTGCATACAAGACTTTATCTAGTCCCATGCTTTAAATTCTCTATAAAAGATTCTGAAACAGTTAGTTTACTGCTAACATTAAAACAGCCAAGTCTTAGTAACCTAATATAATCCAATACTGAGTATATACAAATAAACTAAGTCTTCATGAAAGAATTATTTATTGCAGTAGTCATTAACATTTTGTATAGTAACACATTTTTGTAACACTTTTGCTCATTTTTTTTTGTAAACAAAACAATAAAAATGTCGAAGAAAAATGGCGGGGATTCGAATAACCTACTTTTTTTACGGCGCACGCGCGGCGTTCTGGTAGTGAAACGCACGTGGATGACATTTTTTTTTTAATTCATACAGATGTTTTTTTTTTAAATTCATAGAGATACCACACATCGAGCAGTAAGAATGTGGCTGTGTGTTGAGTAAACCCTTTGCACAGAAGGGATCGAAAAGAAACAAGGGAGTGTTATAATGAAATTCAGTACAACATTATATCATCCGTTTGCATGATATAATGGTTAATATGTCATTGGGTGTTTTAATGTTGGCAGTAAGCTAACTGTTTCAGAATCTTTTATAGAGGATTTAAAGCATGGGAGTAGATAAACTTATATAAATAACAGATGGCATTATTTATAATATAACATGTTTAGTTTCATGTCTTGTACATAGATGTCGCTTAATGATATTTATAGTCGATAGTAATACGAAACGTTATGTAGCATTATTTATATATTGAAATAAAACTAAAAATTCAAAATAAACGACGAATATATGCACTACATATAAACCGCATATTAAATGTTTTACGGTGACTATATTAACTGTTATAACCGTATAAGCTGTCGTCCACACCGTCCAAAAACTGATCAATTTCTCAACCTCAAACGTCACTTTTAAATTTTTCGTATTTTTTTTTTATTTCTGTATCGCCAACTGCTAACTTCGTGGCGTCGATTCTTGGTGACGGTGTGCGCGCGCTCTCTCTCACTCTTATAATTTATTCCGAACATGCCAAAAGAAGTACAACTTCAAAAGTTATAAATTAATGTATTTCAAATTCATAGAACGAGATAAACCTAGTCCTAAAATAATGCAGGTGCTATTTTGAAGCGTAAAGCGTATTTTTTCTTAAGAGAAGTGAGGGCGGTGTGCTAGTGATATCTAATATTAGCAACGATTCCTTTCACATTCATGTTCTCGAATTATCCGATTTCCATCCATCATCAATTCGATTGTTGTCAGCTGTAACTTATCAGCCATCTATAAACTTATGATCAATAATGTTTTGGAGCAGAATATGTTTTGTATACCAGTAAATCCGTAGAATTAATGGTAATTTGATTTATATTTTATAATACATATACGTAAGTAAGTTTCTAATATATAGATCTACAAAAATTGATCCCTAAAACGTTTAAATAGGACAGACATGAAATGTAATGAATGCCTGATAAAAATGAATAAATAAAACTTTTTTATAATATAATTTATAACGCAAACTATTTAAAAGCTAAATTCACATAAAAGATAAGTAGGATTAACATTAACATTTATACGGGAATGTTTGCAATAAAACTTTGCACGAAATAACGCCCGTTAAAAACTTATAAGTGGAGCTGAGAAAAACCTTTCTTGTTTCCAAGTTCTTACTTACAAAGTATATTGAAGATTAAATTACTTTCAGTTTGCAATTTAATACAATAGGTATTATAAAATTCTGTTCAACAACTGCGTATTATTTATGGTATCGATGTAATTTTGTGCTATCCTAGAAGGGCTGGGTCTGATTCTAAGATGTGGTAAGGTACCTTCGTGACAAATAAATCTACTCAAGTCTTGATTTGTAGTAATGACGTCCATAAATATTCTCAACACTAGGAAGCTGTTACCTCGCTTGTTATTTGGTTCCCCAACTTTGTAATTAGGACAGGTTAAAATAATTTTATGATTGATTTTAGGTATATAAGAGTATCTTCTATATAATATTGGATGGTACTGATCCCAGCGATGTAAAAGAAAAGGCACCCGGTACCATTCTCATTTCCGAGACGCACTACGTACTCCCCACATTTTATAAATTATACTTGTACTGTTGCCGTATGCCGTAGTATACAACTATAAGGTAAACATCATTAGAATGTAGGTCAAGGGAAAATAAAGCACGCTCTTCGTATCTTAGCATATTGTTTTTATCTCTGCTGGGCCAAAATTTTCCCAGGCAACAAATATTCTATCATTTCCACAATCAAACTCATCAGCTACATAAACGTAATTCATTCGGGATATGTAAGATATAGTTATACACGCCCGTGGGAGCTACTCGAGTGATATCATCTGATAAGGTACAACATTAATATTAACTAACTTAACGTCAGATTCCCGAGAGGTATTTAGAAGGTAAAACTCGAGTTTATTTCTCGTGTTGCAAGACAATGTCATGATGCATTTATACGCTTTTCGATATGAGTTGTAAAATTTTGAAAAATATCTAATGATTTAAAATTTACAGAATCTTATAGAAAAAAATAGGTTTGAATAAGTAGTACTGCTTTTAAAATATTATTAGTTATATTTTTGGTTAAGCGCTGACCATCTAATGTCACTGAGGTGTTAAAGTCCAATGTTTACTTTATGTTAACTTTAGAAATGTCAGATTTTTTAGAATCTGTAAAAAAATATTATGTAACATTAAATTATTTATCTTATCGATAATTAAAGAGATAAACGATATAATTAATCGCGTTTGGAAGTTTTAAAACAACAGTAGAACTAATTTCATAGTCGATTAGCTGTTAATTAAATTAATACGTTACTGATTAAATTGGAAAGAACTTTGAGAAGAAATTTAGTTTTTAGGTTAGACTAAGTCCGCCGGACTTGTTGGAGTAGTATCAATTAAGTTAGTCTTTATCAAGCTTTACTGAATGTTTTGATAAAGGTATACAGACAATATTAAACACACTATTAAAGATTTTGTATTTGAAAATAATATCTAAAAAGATAATTTCAAAATAAGCTTTTGCTACGCCCAATATTTTGGATCCATGATAATCACTTAGAGTTAAAAGTACTTGTCAAAGCTTTTACAATAACTGTACAAAGCCAACCAGTCTAAACATGCTGGGGTTATCTTCTTTACATGAAGCGTCGTTATAACCAGCGTCCGGGTCCTTGATCAGATTATCAACATGTTATTATTTAAATTATTGGGTTTTCATCGAAGTTACACAGCTTCACTAAATTTCAGTTTAATCGAATGTTAACAAGCGCCTCATAAATTGATTAAAAATATTGAATCGGAAAGATAAACGAAAAACGCAAGTTAAATAAATGCTTCATAAAATACCATTTTCTGGTAATGTTTAATTTTTAAAAAGATCAGAATTTACATCAACAGTTTGTCATTAGATTTGATGTGTACTTTTTTACTATCATGCACATAAAGTTGTACCTAGGTTTGACTTCACGACTCATTATTTATTTCGAACCATCAATAATTATTTTGATATAATCCGTTTCTAAATTGTAAATTTCTGGTCATTATTGAAATAAGATCGTTATCATAGCGGAACGTTTTTCAATTAATAATAAAGTGTTTTTCTGTCTTCATTAACTATCTTTTAATGTATAATAATTTACTCGTCTGTTAGAGAGTGTGATCTCTTGAATGACTACGACCAATGAGTTCATATTATCATACTATATTGGTTGTAGGTGGCGCTGTCGTTATTTTAAAATTGTCAAATTTTGTTTTTATAAATGGTATACTAATTAAAATATTTTGCATGACATCGTCTACCAGGTCTACCAGTATTCTAGAAGCGTGTTCTTACTAATGAAAATATATATATGTAAACCAAATGAAACGAAGCGTTTCTCAACTATTTTTAAACGTAACTTTTAAATAATCCATGCCAAAACTTAGCCTTGTTGGGCACTCGAAAGATTTTCAAACTTCATTGTTACTTGTAACTTTGTCTACCTTTGCTTATAAATTTCTAGCGAAACTATGTTGAATTAAGCCCAGGGTATTTTTACTTATTTATATGTATTTTATTTGAAAAGAGTCAATGTCTCACTACACATTCTTAGACGGTGCTTTAACTGTTCTTCTTGCTAAGTCGTTTACTTAATACTTATCATCTACTTTCAAACACATAAAGTGTTGCAAATGTTGTACATTAACTGATTCTGATTTTCTGATTGGAATTGATGGTTCGAGCAATGCATTGCCGTTTAGAAAGGTTTCTAGAATCAATGTAAAATATTGTAACGTAGTGCGATATTGAATGTATGAGAGATAGCTAGCAAATGAGTCACCCGACTTATTGTAGACCGGCAAAAAATCAATAATGCTTTTTTGGTTTTACGAATGTGTATGGGGTGTTTGCTTGGTTGCGATTATAAGAATTTAGGTAGTTGAACTCAGCTAAGGGGTTTTAACATTTAGACAGCCGATAAATTACGCGAAAGATCAGGCGTCACGTCATTTATGTGGGTAGATGGAGTTTTGATCGATGTTCTTACAAATAACAGTATAAATATATGTAGACGAAACAATATCAGAAAATAAGAAAGGTACAGGATCTACAAATAAATTTATGACTGAATATTCTAATCAATTCATACATCTTGGCTTACTTCCAATTTCCAGATAATAATTGTCTTTTAAGTCTTTTTCTCTTAACTTTTATGTTTCATGCGAATTTACATGTTGATGAATTCGCAAATAACATTATAACTGCTTTGGTTTGCAGTTCTTACAGAAAAATTTGGTATGAAATTTGTATAAACGTGATGAAATCTTATTTATGCCGTAGGCGAATAAGAAAACCATAAATTAATTACCAAACAATATTAATGAAATACTGTGTTTATTTTTATATTTTCGATTTAGTTCCTTAATAATAGAAACCACATCGTCGTGCTTTATTCATAAAAACAAATCCCGAATTCGATATTTCTCTCTATAAATATTAAGTGTTCAGTGTCCTGGTTGCATCATGGATGTCCATCATAGGACGATTACGACGAAGCTATCGCTAAAATACAAATTTTGGGACAGGAAATAAAACTTTGTAAGCATATTGAGAGCTCTACTGACACTGGATAAGATCACTTCTACATATATATTAGAAGTATATTTACGGTATAAAACGTAATTACAATTATACAAATAATTTTATTCAATCAAAATAAAGATAGATTTTAATTCAGATGGAATGCTGAAAGAAATCAGTTTTGTAGATCTTAAGGGTATGACGGGAATCACCAACGAGCGTACCGAAAGAATGCATTTAAGTCGCAAATTTTCTGCTGCAATATCCGCTGTGCAGATACTTTCAAGTGTCCGACTTTTGAAGAACACCAATTATTGCTAGCGGGGTCAACATCGACGTTTAATCAATTTTCGCTCGCGAAACTCCGAAACTCAGGCCTTTAAAGCCCAATGTTGTGGAGACATATACATATATCTCTGAAAGAATCAAAGAAAAACATTTTACAATGGATGTTGAACTTGAAAATCTCAATTGTAAAACAGTTTGAAATAACACTGAGGAATCCTTTTTATAAATGTCGAATTTCAATTTTACTGCTAGAATTTTTTTATGAAATTATTGTTGTCGCTTATGAAGTCTGAGGGATGTCGGTAGCCTTCGTAGTTTGCAGTTTTATAGTAAATAAAACTAGTGGGTTTTGCAAGGTTTTTCCTTCAAATTTCCGCCTTGAAAAACGTGAGAGATGTAATTTTTTTTCACTGAAAGAAACGCGTCGGCAATTGATCCTTGGCGCCGAGGTCGGGCGCTAATGAGGGCTTCAAACCGACATTTCTTTTTGACCTTCCCTTCTAATTACGGCGAGAACAAAGCATCTGTAAATTAATACCAGACTACTCGCCACGTTGAGTAGAATTCATGTTAATGTTACCAATAAAATGAATTTATCATCTCGCGCTAAAAAGCTATCCATATGCAACACAAACTCGGGCAAAATGAGCACTGGATTAAATCAAAACTGCCCCAGCTTTTAGGGGCTGTGAATATTTAGAGTTAGAGCGCTTTTGCTAATATTTAAACGCGGTTTTTTTGAAATACATGTTTTCGCTGCTTTTTTCAAATAATGACGAATGGACGACTGTCATCGGTTGAAATACAACAAATGTCATGTCGGGTTTTATTGGATTTCTCGGTGTAGTCGTTTATTGAATTTACATCAAGGATTAATGAGAGTATTAATCGTGAAATATTTTAACATTATTGTTATCGATTGCTGACATAGAGAGCCGCAAAATAAGCGGACGTAGAGACGTCAGTTGTAATCTTGCAAGCGTACGTATCTGATGTATTTTATATAAAGTAATATATGTATATTTTACATTATATATCATTGGTTACTGAGAGGGAAAACATCATGAAGGATCTTGCATACCTGAGTTTTCTCAATAATGTTTTCAAACGCATGAATGCTTCTAACCCTGATTTGGCCTTTATCATCCTAGAACAGTAAACCTGCTTGACGTATGTCACAAAGATGTTTGCTTCGGTCGGGAATAGATTCCGAGTCCTACTCGGTATGCTAGATTATAATGAAATAAAATCCTCTCGTCTTGAAGTGATTAAATTCCAATCGAAACTGAAACGCTGACGTTATTACTTTTGCTTGCGAAACACGTCGTTGCCGTTGCCTCAGCAAGATGAAAGAAACCTCGAACGATTTCTTAATCCTGAATTTCTTTATCCATTGAACCGTCGCGTTTGCGAATCAAGACGTATTGTTTGTTTAATTTATCATCTCTGTTTTGGTTTTCCTTGCTTTTATTATTTACAGAGTATCGTCCGTGTCCTTCCTTTGGCTTTATTAATATAATTTCATGGAAAAAATAATAATCCGGGCAAACTACAACATTTCATCAAGAATGTACCGATATTGGAATACCTTATACACATTCGAATACTAAATGTAACCTTGGGTCCCCGTTATTCTCGAGTAATCGGTCTTAATTCCATTCTATTGAACGTTCCCATACTTCATATACCTACTTATTTGTGAAAACCTGTTCTGAAACGCTCGTAGCTTGGCTTGGCATTTTAAGCACTTTAGAGTCAAGCTACTTCGGACGCTGTCGTGAATTACTGCTAGTGTCAATTATTTTGACGTCGATTCTGGTTGCTATCTTCAGATAGCAGATGTAAAACCATGTTTAAGCGTTTGGATGACATAAGAACTTCGAGCTATTAGTTTGGCTAGTCACCCTTACATTAATTCTCACTGGAGCAGTGTGCTGGTGTAGGTGCCAGATCCCCTCAATCACGACGTGAGGCCTGTATCCTGCAGTGGGCAACTAATGGCTTGAATCCAGAAATTCGGTGCCGCTGATAATAAAAGATTGTTATTGCTGAAGCGTACCGATTGAGAAATTTCCACTCAATTAAATAACACGAGAGAGGTCAGAATAAAATTACCGCGTTGGATATAAAAAAAAAAACCTTTTTTTACCTTTGCTCACAAAAATATCGTTATCCAGTTTTGTTGTCGTTCCCACGGGATCTAAACCAATAAAATGTGAGAGAGAAAATCGAGATTTCATTGCAACCGGAGAAAATGTTTTCAAATACGTTAGAATTATTGTTAATTGTTAATCTATTTACGTAAGATTTTGTTTTACTTATCTGTTAGATCTTTTCTTGTTGAGAAACAAATTTGGTATTCTTCAAAAATGGGTTCACACTACGTCTTAATGTACTTATAATTACTGAAGACTGTATCGTTACACATTACTGAAAAAGTCATCTATAAATTCTTAATTTCAAACCAACGTCCCCTGCTCGTGGTGCAACCTGCTGGACAACCAATGAGGGAATGGTGTCAAGTCAGTTCTGTTGGAGTTTGCTGAACACTGTACCTTCCAGCTTAATATCAACGGTACTTGTAAATTGTTGCTGCTTTGCCTGTTTGACTGGGTACCATGTTCATTAATTCGTTTTGACAAGTTTCTTGTGCATTGTTGAAGTGCCAATTAAATAATAGTTTTCCCGCTTCGTTCTTTTCGGGTAAAGCATTAGAGATACATTTATTGTTATTTACGTTCATGGGAGACGGTGGCAGCTAACCATCAAGTGATCCATCTACTCTTGTGTAAGCTTTTTATGCAAAAAGCGGCGTGAAATCTTACTAATGATATAGCGTGTACACTTAATGAAGCAGTGAAGTAGAAACTTATTGAAACGTCGACTGGCGCTCGAAATATGTACGCAGATTGTACTCGTATTCTTGGTTTTATGGTGTGTATAACTTGAAAACCTGCTCCACTTCGTTCGCATTTCTCCAAGTCTTAGACGTTTGAGCAGTTTAAGCTTTAGATTAAAATGCTGCCACGCTTAATCTTTGCTCGGCGATAGGGCGTGTGCAGAAAGTATACAAAATTTATATTGATATTTTATTTATTCATATGCTAAAAACAGTCTCTATCTGAATTAAGCAAACGGTACATCTTAAAGGTCATTTTCCTTGTTTGTCAGTACTTAATTAAATAATAAAGAAAAAGACCCAAAAAATAAATAAACAAGAAAGTTACAAAAAACGATAATTGTAAATAGACACTTAAAAAGATAAAGCCAATATAGCCAAAAGCCAAAATGTCAGTAACGTGATTATAAACAATGAAGTTTTTTATCCAAACATTAAGGTCTCTACTATCGGGAACGTAAAACACGATTCAATGCTTTAAAATTTCAAAGTTCACTTGCAGATGGAATTATACCTTCACCTTCACATGTCTGTGTTTATGTGTTACTCTTAGAACGGCAGCTTATTAGCTCTCGCCATTTTCACGTGACTTCATCGTGAAGGGTTTTAAGCGCCCAACATCACTTCATCATTTTTGGTGACCTATAATTTGTCATGTCAGGTCCAGTGTGCTAAATTTCGGAATGGATGTTTAAAATAATGGGCAGTTTAATTTAAAAATTTTATTTTCATGTCTAAATATGTAAATATTAAATCATAAATATGTTTAGCCGTTGTAGTAACAAATAACAGACTGTTACCGATATTATGAATATAATTTGCGTCAAAAAACTCAAAACATTTAGTAACTTAGTTCGTACAGGAGCGAAAGCCTGTGTTTCTGTTAAATGGTTATGTTACTGTAAAATTAGGACAATTTTTTAATGAAGATAACCGTCAAACGAGCAGACGAAGCACCTGATGATAAGTGGTCACCGTCGCCCATGAACATTGGTAACACAAGAAAGATTGAAAGTGCTGGCGCTCAAGTCCCTAGCCGGAACATGGAGTCGTTTAGTGGTTGACTCCCGCAGGAGGGTGGTAGCTAGCTAGACAGGCTTTCCGGATTGATAATAATACCAGTTTTAATATTAATGACTCTAGACCACCCTAATATGGCCAAATCCAGATCACGGGTGATTCGGAACGTGTCAAGAGAACCAGAAAAATTTGGAAATCCGAATCAGGACACTGACGGTACATCTGAATGAGTATGTAGGCGATCTGTTTAGCATCGAAGACACTTTAACACTCCTAAATTTAGGTTTTTGGTCAAATTGCATAGTGTCTACCTATTGCATCAATCTACATCTTCGATTACCGGAACTAACCTCACAAATGTGTGGAGTCGTCTTGGCCTTAGTTGAATGTCGTTGGTTCCATAACCTTACCACAATGAACGGTTCCTTATATCGGCTAGCTTTAGGTCTAAACATACATTTTAAATCTAATACCTGGCAATAAGTATAAAGGTTTCTCCTCCAAAACATACATCATTTAGATTTTTTGGTCCAGTTCGAGAATATTTAGTGCTCGACTTTGAATTTCACAACCTAAGTATCATAAAACTTGAAGCGCACAAAGCGCCGTGTGTCCGTGTCCTTGATGAGATGAAAATGAAGTCGAATCTGTAATATAATGAACCGTTTAAATTTTCGTTTAAAATTAATATCTCGCCTCAAGTTGTTTCATGGGCGCAATTTATTTTTAGTCATAGTTCATTGCATTTTATTTTGTCGCCACTGTTAGGATCTTCATTATTAGTAATTGCCAGCTGAGTACATTAAAAAGCTTCAGCAACCGAAGTTTATTACTTGTGAAATAGTTTTGGAAATAATTGCATATGATTTTTTGAGCGATGTACCAGCTTAATGTGAAAATAAATTAGTCAATAGTTTAAGGACCGATTTCTGTGCCTATGTTTTGAGAACGGAAAAAATGCAAAACACTAGAAATGAACTTTGTTTCTCATAGCGGTGATGGGTCAGCTATCGAAATTATAGTGAGCTTAGAATTTTAAGGATAAATAAGCAATGTGAATTAAATCCAGATCGGTTTTTTTATTGCAAACCAAAATTTCGTTATAATTACTTTATTAAATTTTATTAAATTGGTGGTATTTGAGATTGAAATGAATTACTTGATGCCTTCAAGTGCCGCTGATCCAAATGTTGTTTTAAAGTTATACATGTATGAACTGATTTCAAACCCAATCGTCTAATGGGGTAAACATTGTCTTACTATTAATTGATGTTAAAACGGTCCCTAATAAACTATAAGTTGTCTTGGTTCTCCTATCCCTTGATAATGTTGAAAGAAGCCCTCAAAAAGAATATCCACGATTTGGACGTGCGCGGCATACGTTCCTAATTCATCATCTGTAGCTTTTCCGCGACCATCAGTCACCCTTGAGATATTACTGCTGGACGTAGAGCTCCGTAACTTCGCATGGGTATAATAGTTTATGCCCTTGAGAGTATATCCTCATATATCATCCTTTAATACCTACCATCCTGGATTTTTAAAGAATTTCTGTGCAAATTTCAAGTTACTCATTGAATATCAAATGGACTACAGACTTTTTCGTATAAATATATTGAATGAATGAACTGTGCTTGGGACGACTTGAACTATATTTGATGTGACTGGATCTACGTATTAGTCTACGGCAAGGCACGCTTCAAAACGGAGTAAAATACTCCACGATATTGTAAAATTTCAGAACGGAGAATGTTCTACTTGTATGTCAAACTTTTTAGCTCTCCTCTCTCTGTTCAACTTGCATCTGCGCCTTCGTTGCCAAACTCAGTTGGTCGTTTACGACTGACACAGCTGTGTACAGCTCTGAGCATTTCAAACTTAGTAAATTGGAAGGATGATGCGTGAAAAACGGAAATAACTTATAAATCCTATCAGTAAAAACTTTTCGTATTAGCGAAACAGCGACATCATACAGTAAGCGCTACGAATAAAGATTCGGCACAAACTGAGTTTTCTAATAAACAAACAACTCGCCTGTAATAGAAAGGATGCAAACAAAAATTTATCAACACAATCTCAAATCCATTTTTGCTTGCTAAAAGGTGCGATTATAAAGAATCAGACGCAGATAATAGACAGAAGATGTTATGTTATTTATGAGCAAAAGAGGTGATAATGAAAACCGCTTTTGCTAACAATGTTAAGTGTTCACCTTAATAAAAAAATTGCCCTGAAATCTTGTTCATTTCCTTGCATTGATATTTATGAATTTGCCGCTTAATTTCTGGTGATATACATGGTATTGTAGAAGTCTATGAGCGACATTAACCACTCAGGATCACATGGACTATTTGCCGGCGGTTAGATTCATTCATCATTCGTTCATTCATCTGTTTCATGAATGGATTTGTTCATGAGCACAAAATTTCAGTACTTTCTCTGTTCTTCTTTCAATCTACCAGTTCTGAGTATTTTTCACTCCCCACGATAATTCGCCTCGTAATCGTTTCTATTACCGCCCGGTACCTCCGTACGTGATCAATACTCAGATCACGCACATCGCGATGAAATTGTATTGACATATTTTTGTTTGCTCCCCCGATATAATGCGATTTCTGGTTCTATTAATTTTCTTTGATTAAATACGTGTGTTTGTTATTGAATTATACTAGTTATATTCTTTGCAATACTCGATAACATTAAGCAACAAGTCGATACTTTGGTGTTATAAATGTTTATTTACCAAAACTTCACAATAGGATTCACAGTGTCGCGTGTCATGAACATATACAAATAAGACATCATAAGCAACCAAGATGTGGGGATCCTTGGGGGAGGCTTATGCCCAGCAGTGGGCGTTGATCGGTTGAGATGATGATGATGATAAAGCAACCAAGTTGCAAGAATGAAATGTTGACTGTCACACTAATGTCTGTTCCGTCCGGGAAAATAAGGACCCTTCGTTTGATAAGCAGGATACCGACTGATTTACTGGATCCTCAAAATATGCCAAGTAATACATATGTGTAATCTATATAAAAGTACGTATGTGTGCTTAGTGTCAAGAAAAGTAGGTATGTGTGTGTATTTATAAATTTAAATGTTGAGTTTTACACTAATAAAGTGGTTAAATAATTCTACCCTCGCTGAAGCCTTGCGTGCTAGGTGTGGATACCTACTAGATAATCCCAGTAACATCAGAATTCCATTATAGTTCGCACGGTTTAATTGTTTCGACTTGGTTATTTGTCAGTTAGAATGGCGTGGGATTGACTGATTCATTTGCGTTCAGCGAGGGAATCTTAGTACTTTGGTATTTTACGATTGTAGATAATCTTTAGTTACATACGTAATATGATGTAAATGGTGATGAAGGAAATATTTTCAGGCTCTTTTTGAATACCGTGTTGAATCTCAAATGTCTTAATTGGAGACAAGGGTGTCTCTTCATAATTGAGGAACATATGTACTCCACTACGCATTTCTAGTCCGAATGAGTGCAAGGTTATCATGAGTGGCCAGCTTAACTGGTGGATATTCTTACTGTGCCCGAAGGCCTTTGATATCGCTTAATGACGGCTGTATAAAGGATAGTTTAATCTACCCTACCAAGTACGAAAGAGTTCATGAAATGCATTTGCAGTTTCAAAATGAGTGTTTTTTCAAGTGATTGTATTTCTTATTTAGTTTCAAAATGATATCCGTGATTTAAAATGCTTACTTATATTTGGACTGCCAGGTCATTCTCACTTTAATAAAGTTATTTATTAAGTCTTAATAAAAAGTGAAATAATATATGTCTATTTTTATAATATATGCAGTAGGTACATAATGATATGTTTCAAGCCGGGTGCAAGCCAAATTGATAGTTGGTAGATACGCTAGGGTTCGATCCCGGCAAATCGACCTACCTACTCGTATTTTATTGCATTATTAATTAAGATGTTTTATATCGTCTAAGTATTGTCGTGTTTCGGGCTTGCAAGCATATTGGTTATCAATGCAATAAAAACTTTTTAAGAACAAAGACCATTTTGTAACTATTCAACGTGGTTGCCAATTTTTGTATTTCTCCAAAGCCTGAGAAATGAAATAATCTCATAGAAATCTCGATGTACCTACTACGACAAACCCTTCTTCACGGTAACTAGGATTTCCATCCGCGAGGCTTATCTTTTATGCCTTTGAGGGATTTTTTTTTGCTTCTTTTTGCTTGCAAGCTGCAGACTACTGAATGGAGTTAATAGTCTGTAAAGCCAGTTGTTAGCAAAAAGAAAATATATAAAATTTAACAATATAACCAGAACTTATATTTCGCTCACGTCGGTTACGATTTGTCTTTTTTCCCTTTACATTTTATTATGACGGTACATACCTTAGGCCTTCATTGTATATAAAACTATATTTTATATACTTTTATATGGCCTTACCCATAATTATATGTTTGCGTTATTATATAAATTGAACCTGTTTTAACTTTGTGAAGTACAAAAACAATGGGTTTATATTCGTAATTTGAACAGTGAAGGAGTAGGATACTAAGTCAACTTAATACTAGTCACATATATTATATATAATAACTAATGATAACCGTTCTGTAAGTGATTTTCAATTTCCATTGTAATGTATCGCACAGTAACGTACTTTCTTTGCAAGTCGCTTGATTTTACGTATGCAAGTTTACACTTTTGTAATGTATTTTGTTAGCCCACAGTTGAATGGCAGCGCAATGCCCAGTCTTGTTATCCACGCTATGATAATGAAGGACGTAGGATGCAGTGAACCCGGTTATTAACTGTCTCTGAAATATTGCAATCGAACCTTGTTAAAAACATTTCGTGATCGAATTTAAGTAACGTTTAGTAGCTGTAGTAGGAAGATATTACATTCTTTCTACTCCTCACAATATATGTACCTTCAGGAATAAACTAAATGTTACATACCTCTCCGATTTCTGAGAGAAGAGACTCCGTTTGCACCCATCACTTAAAACAATTGAACAATCAACTTGCGCTTGACGTTCGACATGAGCTTCCTTTTGAAGTATTCCAGGAGAAATTAAGTATTTAATAAAAGGTGTATATGAATTCTCCTCCAGGTATGGCGTCGCATTATTGAGGTCGGTATTCCCGATATCCATAAGTGACGGGAGATAGTTACCTTCAAAGGACCCGTCTGTCTGGTTTTCATCTACCCTCCAGGCTTGAAAAAGAAGTACAATATTGATTTGATAATCATTATTAAATAAAAAGATAATTCTACGAAACATCATATAAACCTCAAATTGCTCCCATAAATTACCGATTATGGTAATTTTCACGGTGTTTAAATATTTGCCTCACAAAATATCTTGTTCCGTTATTAGTGACGTATGTATGTATGTCATGTCTATATCTCAGTGTACTGAATACTGGACGTTATAGTCCATTGGCCGAACGGATTCAATTTGCGCAAACCAATTTAATACAATATTGGCAGACCCTGCAAACTGAACGATGCAATAAATATTCAATGAGGCGCGGTGATCTCCGGCGACATGCAATGCGCAATCTTCATAATCGTGTTAGACTATCGGAACAGGAGTTAGAATATATTATCTATCGTTCAAAGCATGTGTCAATTGAAAATCTTTACTAATATTATAAAGAGAGAGTGCGAATTTCGTGAGTTTGTGTGTATGCAGAGGGTAATTACTGGAACCGCGATCGACACCTATTTCAAAAGTAATTAAAGTATTAATTGAAAAACCTATTTAAAGGTACGTTATTCTAGATTGACTTAGGCTGTACCTATGCTACAAATTAGCTTGATTCATGATAATATTCACTTTGTTTTTTACGTTTACAGATTTGTATGAATTATAACTACGTGATGTCTACTTAAATAGATAATGTTGAACCTAAACGAAGTCGAGGCGGACTGATTTTGACTGATAAAAGTGGGCAACATGACCAAGTGGGAAGACTTAACAATATCTTTTGGAATATCCTTATTAACTATCGACGTTTTTGTTTGAGTTGTCAATAGTGAACTAATAAGTCTAATTGAATTTAATTGAAATTCACCAAACAATTTCGATTACTTTATTTCAACAAATCAGGTCGAAATAGGAAATGATTGTATTTCACATTTTAGTCCCTGCGATAGTTAGAATGATTCGTTTATCAGCCGTCTACAGCCTGTAAACTGAAACGCAAAGGAGAATTGGAAAAAGAAATGATAATTTATAGAACATTTCACGCGCAATAAAACGCTTTACGAAGCGTAACAAACACGCTCAATTGCCACTGTTTGCGAGCGGTATGGCATTTTAAAAGTAGGATTCAGAGTCATACTTGTACTTCAAAAATAAAATGCTTAGTTAGGTGTATCAAGTGAGAATATGTTAAGAGTAATGCAAAAAGATAGGGGCTTAAGAAATAAATGTCAATAGATGGAACGTTTTTTTGGGTCTCACTTAAAAAGGCTTAAATCAGCATTAGACTCGAGTAAAGCGCGAGGGAATAAACTTTCTTGATATAACCGTAGGTATATTTAATATATATTTTTCATTTCCTATCGATTTAACGATTTACGACTTTCATATAAGACATTCCAATAAAGTATGGCTGATTCCGCGTATTTTAATGGATTTAAAACTCAATACCTTTGGGATTATTAGGAGCATAACGGTATAGTTATTTTAATTGAAAATTTTATATGTATGTACTTTTTATTCACAGTATAATGCCTCTTTATCATTGTTTTGCTACATAACTCACATTGTCACCTAGAATATTAGAGCACGCTCGCTTCCTAGACGAATTGATATTATTATAACATCGTGAGGAAACCAGCACACCTGAGAGTTCTCCATAATATTTCCAAAGGTGTGTGAAGTCTGCTAACTCGCATTTGACCAGCGTGGCAGACTACGGCCTGAAACTTTCTCATTGCGAGAGAAGACCCGAACCCAGTAGTAGGTCAATATGGGTTGTAATGATTATCTAAAATACACGAATGCCAATTACATTTTATTTTGTACAAACATAATCACTCCCAATGAATCGTTGTTTGCTCCTATAGTTGAGGTGACATCTTGCTACTGTGTCTAAATTACCTACTGAATTTGTGTTAATGTTCACTTTGTTGTTGCAAATTATGAATAAATAAATAAAAAAATGTAATGTCATTCATCAATAAACAAAAGATGAGTGAAATAATTTATTCTTCACGTTAAAAGCATAAAACAATACCACAGTGATCGATCAAACGGTGTTGAATTTTATTAATGTTATTCATATTTTCATTTTTACGCAAAATATATAAAATACGAGCGGTCCGCCCCGACATTGCGCAGGTTGAAAAAGTATCGATCTATCACATGCTATTATTATGAAATACAGTCTGGATTATTTATTTTTAATAATTTTAAACCGAATTTTATTCCATTTAACAAAAAAATGAAGATTTTGTATCTTCATTGACGCAACTTGAGACATTGTTGACGGATATCATTATGACTAGATATACATGATATATTGGCTATGATCATCCGGAATAACTTACCTTTTAGATAATATAAGAATTTTTCAAAAGAGTGCCGTGATTCCGGAAATTACCCTACGTATGTCACAAACAAGATTTCCTTCTCTCTTTGTATTATTACTGGCGGCCCACCGCGATTTTGTTCGGGTTTAACAAGTAATTATTGTACATATACATTTGA
Source organism: Megathymus violae (assembly GCA_003671415.1). Lineage (NCBI taxonomy): Eukaryota > Metazoa > Arthropoda > Insecta > Lepidoptera > Hesperiidae > Megathymus > Megathymus violae. The sequence continues at coordinate 1,960,707 of PDGT01000011.1, read as the reverse complement.
TATATAGCCTAGATCTATCGGTAATAATATATTAATGGTGATTCAAATGGTAAAAACAAATTCAAATAGGTGTCGTGGTTCCGGATATTACCTTCCGCATAACTCACATAATTCTCACTCTCTCTCTATATTTATTTATTTATTTATCGTCAACAATTTGTTTACAGTTTTACACCAGACACAAATGTGAACTTATATATATTTATGCCATATATGCAGAACTTATAACTAATGAGGAATTTGAATTTAGGTAGCAACACTGGAACCATTGGTCAGAGCTCGGAGCACGAAAATAAGTCTAGGTCCGGGTATTTTATTCTTATGGCGTTCATCAAACGCATTGCACGGCAAGGAGGCGACCAACGACTCAGGGCGGATTATAATACTAATAAAAATAATATGTACTATAAATATAGATTACTGTTGAATTCATCTTTTTTATTAGCTCGTTTTCTTGTATGGCGATCTAAAAGAATGTTATAATAATCACTTACAATAACTAATTGCCTAACGCGATAGGCACTTTAAATGTACATTATTAAAAAAAAATGGGTGACAATACCATAAAACAAAGAGAAAGATAAGAATAATTAATTACATATGAGGGTGTATATGTATACCCCTTCTTTATTTATACAAATCGATTGAAATTTATACAAATAAGACTAAAAGGTAGAAAGTAATAAATACACATAAAATCCCGCACACAAACGAAAGATATTATATATATAGTTTATTACTAAAATACGAAGATTTATTTTCCTTTCATCTGGACAAAACTTCTATTAATTTTATCCGTATTTGAAAGCATCAGATGTATTCGTTTGAAATGCTATTATATCATATTTCGTTTTTTCTGTACTTTCCATTTGTACATACACGCGGCCAAGAAGACTCAGCCAAGAGTTGAGCGCTATTAAAATTATGTTTGCTAAAAGAGGAGGCTAAATTTCATCCATGAGAAGCAAGTTAAGACAGGTCAACGGAAACTAAGCAGGTAAGCGAAAGGTAAATGCATGATATACAACTTCTTCGACCGATGCAACAAACTGCCACAAACGATACGATATCGTAAAATTTATTCACAGGACCTTTAGTTTCTTCATTTCGATCGTTCTGATATGTTAAAATTTGAAAAGAAGAGAAACCGTCATTAAAGTTTCTTAAAAATAATCTAAGGTTTCATTAGTTACAACAGGGACTTTTCAGGCTGGTAGGCTAGAAAGGGCTGGTATCTATACCAAATATAATAGGGCACCAAGCAAAGTTTTTCGACTTTAGTGTACAGCTGCATTTTAAAATTCTTAGGGAACGTCTTCCGGAGAGGAAATACCTCCATGGACCGTTTAGTTATACAGGGAAAGGTTAAAGGCACTAGTCCTTGTGGGAGGTCATATCAGCGATGGACCGACCAAATTAAGTCTGCAGTGGGCGGTCCCTTGCATGAGTGCACCAGACTAGCCTCATATAAGGAGAAGTGGCAAATTCTCATGACGCAAATCACATCTACCCAAAGCATTTGTACGTTATGATGACCACGACCGCTCTGACAAGAGCGCTACGATAAAGAAAAAGAAGAAAGTAATAAATATACACTTACACTTTGTTAAAAGCACTGCTAGCCTAGCGATTTGAGCGTTGGTCTTTCTCACTAACGACTCTAGGTGGAATCCTGCACACACTTCTAATTTTTCAAATCATGTGTGGATTACAAATTAATAATCACTTACTTCTGTGACATTCAGTGAAGGAAAACATCGTGAGGAAACTTGCATAGCTGAGAGTTCTCTATATTTGCTCTCAAAGGTGTGTGAAGTCTACCTATCTGCACTTTGCCAGTTCGCCGGACATTAACCGGTCAGATTATAAGAGGAGCCTTGAGTCCGGAAATGGAACAAATTGGGTTGTGATAATGATCCAATACTTCATTTTAATCTAGCTTAATATAGATACTCAGAGTTAGAACATTATTAACAAACGAGACTTCGAAAAAATATATTTTTCTATCATATATATCTGCTGAAGCTGAGGATCCCTTGACTTGCAAAGTTGGGTGATTGAACCCTAGGCTACAAAGTCACCTACATTGACACATTGACAAAGATTGTCCTCCTTTTCAGAGTTAGTTATTACATGCGAGTTTCGTATTTGTTTTCGAAAATACCATTATTAACCGCTTTCTCCTACTATTTGCGCCACGACTCAAGTTCATTAAGTATATCCGAAAAGACATGTGCGTAGTCTTCTGCAGAAAATGAAAGGGTGTTTTTCTACTCTTTTTCAAACATTTTGAACATAAAAGGGCGCATGTAAACGGCCAACATGAGACACTTTAAGCTCCTTTACAGTGAGTGGATGTCTCGGAGGCAACATCTTTCATTTATGAAATATCTCGTCCCTTTTCATGAACAAGAATTTGTCATCGGAATTTAAGACGTGCTTTGTAAAGTAACTGACTTTTAAGGCTTTGTTTTCCTCGTTAACTTATTTCGATAATGTTTCAATATTACAAAAGTTCCTGACGATATGCAGACGATCTCTTATCAAAGTAACACTAATGCTTACAGCCTTCCACGAAGAACCTCAGATATAAAAGGTCCGGCCGGTATGCACCTATGGATCGGAAAAGATCGTTGTTGAAAACAATGGCACTGTCGTTCGGATGCTGACGGATCGCATTCAGATTGTGGTCTCCCGCGAGATTGCAAAAGGAAATACCAAGCGGGGATCCAGGAATAATTTGCCACAAGAAAACTCGAAATTACAAGTTATTTGACTACTCATTTGACAAAACTGTCGAATTTAATAAATATGCAATTTTCTTTTCACCTATGTATCTATCTGTCAGCCTTTTACAGTCCACTGCTGGACATAGGCCTCCCCTAGTTGGCACCAATGAGAAGTTATAATTTTAATAAACGTATTTATTTTTCTACTTCTGTTTCTACTTAATTTAATTATTTCATTCTTATAATATTATTGAAGTATTTTCTGGACACAATAATTTATAAATATTTAGTATCTTATAGTCATTATTATTTTTAAAGAAATACATTTTGAAATTGGTTATAATTTAACGTATTTTTTTTAATGTGATGCAAATATCGATATGGATCTTGGTTATCTGAATTAAATAAAAAGTGTCCATATAATTATGCATTGAAAACATACCCATCTACAATAATTCACAGTAAATGGTAAATTAAGACAAAATAAGTGGTCAGAATGAAATCGATTTATTCTATGCCGGAAACAGCGATGCGCACAGCAAAGCACTGCAATCAACCCACGTGAGTGTATTCGGGTCTTCAGGCTTTTGTACTGATGGTTCCCGATACTCGTAAGATATAAGTATGATATGATTATGAAATTGAAAACTTACAAAAGCTTAAAGTTATAAAAATTAGTTTTTATCAATTACAGAATTAGGGCGAAGTCAGTAATCAAAATTTGCAATTTTCCCAAAATTAAAGCATGTTATTGCAAAATTCAAGTTTTAAAAATGAAATTGATAGCGCACCTTTTCTATGAGTCAAAACAAAAGAAAGAACAATGTAGATATTCATACATTGTAAGTTAAGAAAATAAGAGCGCTTAAAGTTTAATTGGACTTGTTTAGAATAAGAATCGTTAGTGTATAGGAATATTTTCCATTTGCCGAGAAATTTTAGACTGGACATGTTTTTGTAAGTTTCTCTTAACTGTTACTAGGGATGTGATTCCTTTTGTTGTCAAATTTTTACGCTGAGTAATTTCGGAAAGAAGCACAATTATTGTTGTATATTATTCTGAATTTTATAATTAAAAAAAAATTATACGTGTACTTTGTGCATATGTAGGTATTTTACCCATAACTGTATACATCTGTGTGTATAATGTCATTATTCTGAAAGGTTGCCTATTTCCTGTGCGAAACTGGAGTTGGACCGTTTCTTCAGTGTCACGTTTTTGTCGTGGATAAGTATTTATTGTATATTATTTAACAACTACGCTATTAATTTATCGATAGGTCAGTACCTATCACACATCACATAGTACACATCAGTATGTGTAGCTTACGGCATCCTTTGTTTGCATTTGCTGTGTTGAGGTTACGTTGTTGCGTGTGACAGTTTGGTGTTCAATTAAAATGCATTTTAGCTGACAAAAACCTTTGAAATATTTTCATGGTATTTACACAGTCGAGCCGGCAACTCAATATCATTTTTCGCGGTAAAATATATAGTACTAACGACAGCAACTTTTGACGTGAAATTTAATTAAAAGCGCTAAAATGTACATTTAATTAAAAGCGCGAAATTAAAAACGTGAAATTTAATTAAAAGCGCTAAACCGTGAATTAAAAGCGCTAACACGTAAAGCGGACGTAAAGCAAATATAAAATTAATTTTATTTAAAAATAATTTAAGGATGTCTATGGACTACATTTAGATACTATTTTTTATCTTTGACATCAGTTACATAAAATGTCCCAGAACTTTGAGGCACTTCATAATTTTATGTCTCAATTTTTTTTACTTTTCAATAATGCATCCAGATAATTCCAGGTATTTTATTTTATACCATTGTATTAATAAATACACTCTGTACACTGCCGGTTCATGTCATGAAAAATAATTTACGATATTTAGCAACATTTATTTATTTATTGTTTTGTATGTTTGAGAAAATTTACATAAAAAAGTGCCCAAAGCTCAATTAGAAAAACATATTTTAATATGAAGAATCAACAGTATCACAATACATGGCATTTTAATATTCATAATCGCGGTTTTCTCGGATGGAAATCAGAAAAATCCCGTTGTTATGATAATAAAGAGTAAAAGTTTTAACAGGCGAACTCGATATCCTTCGTTGTTCTCCCGTAAACAAAGCCATTGTTAAATGAAATAACAATTTCCATCTAGTTCAAGAATGAAAATAGTCCATATTGATTGCATTTGTTCAAGTTAAATTAAGTGTTTACTAGGGGCTCCTGAGATTGAATCATAACTAGATGCACACAGATGTAACTTTCTGAAATAAATATAGAATATACCTACTTGAATAAATTGTCACTTAAAATATTGTCAAAAACCTGTCGACTAAATATCACTTAAATTATAAATTTTTTATCGCCTCTAGACGATCTGAAGATTTCAGTATTAAAACTCCAGTGACATAGCGATATACTGAGTACTGCACTAAAACCTACTTGTATGTCTTCAGGCTACGCCAATCGCAGTCCAATTCTCGAATTGAGTATTTAAATACGAATTTATATTTAATTTGTATGAAAGAATTACATATATATTAAAGTGTACTAATACTCTTTCAGGTAGTACATGAAAGAATTTCATCAAGCGTTAGTAATTCAGAAACAGCATACCACTGTATAAAATTTGTGTACTTTAACTTAAGGTAATCAATAATGTTTCGATCAATAATTAGTTTATTATTTGAATAGCTGTGCCCGTGACTTCGTCCGCCTGGAATTTAACAAAAAAGTTATTTAGTAGAAATAAAAGTAGCTACTCCTTATTACATCAGTTATCTGCCAGTGAAAGTCCCGTCAAAATCGGTCCAGCCGTTTCAGAGATTAGTCGAAACAAACACAGACAGACAGATAGACAGACAAAAATTGTAAAAAATGTTATTTTGATATACATACCGTATACATTCTTATGCATATAGTAAAAAGCGGTTATTTTAATATTATAAACAGACACTCCAATTTTATTTATTAGTATAGATTATTAAAATACCATAGCTTATAGATTACTTTCCGAGAATTGTTAAAATTGTAGATAAAGATATCTTGCATTGAAATAAAAATAATTTTGGATAACATAAAAAGTTTTACTCGTTTCTTCCTCGAGTTGCTGTAAATGTTGTTTTTCCAATTAACGTTCGTAAAAAATAGTATTTGCTATAAGAATAATGAGAATGCTGCATCCACTATTCTGTTCCAGATTTATTTTGTACTTTAGTTTTGTAAATACATTTTCTAATTGGTTTACTTGTAACTGGTTTTGTCGCGGCTCCACCTGCGATATTGAGTTTTCCATACAAATGTAGTATAAATCTTCAAAGTTGTATCCATACGGTCGGACTCATTCATTTGAAGGATTGATAAAACTGCTATTTAGGAAATATCGAGAAATCAATAATCGTTATTTACATCTTACATTTACGATAAAATACTCTGTATTGTTTAGAAACTACCGACCATTTTCATACCCAAAATAGTTCAAGAATCTTCAGCAGTTTTAAGTTGAATTTATCAGGAAAAAAAAAAATTATATTTAAAGCTTATATGTAATAAATAACTATTATCTACTAATCTTAGTGATAATAACGGGGAAATAATTAGATTGGGCTACTTAGCTGTCTCACAGCAACTACTTTTTATGGTTCAATTCTGGTTATCAAATGCTGGTTAGGATGGTACTAACTGTACATTGGTCTGTGATAAAATATCATCAAAGTTTCAGCATGATGAGGTAAATTAGTTTCGCAAGAGCCATGAATTGATCCGAAATAAAAGGAAGCCACTTTATACTATGTGTTACAAAAAACCATTGCTTGTCGCAATTCATGAGTGACTTATAATGTGGGATGAATGCAGGAATTAATGAATTGTGCATATGTCCAAACTACAGGAACCGTGAGTTTGTCTGAAACAAAAGAAAGTATTATTGTATTATTATGAGACCTTTGACAAATTCACATTGAATGAAATGAGCAATGTTCTTTATTTGAAATTATATGTAATAACTACTTTTTATACTATGAAACATTTAACACTAGTAGGCTATCTGAAGCAAATATAATTACTTCTCTAGCTATCTCCCAATACTTCCATTAGAGAAGGTATATTCGATTTTTAAATGTTTAATATATTAAAAAATAGTTGCCCTGAATTTACTCATAACACACGAGTCAAATTCAAAAGCATTATATTAAATTATGTCCACTCCCACGTCCCAATGGTCGGGGGTCCATTACGTCAACAGGATGACACACGACTTGTGCATTATTCTCTATGGATTATTCAATACGGTTCGGCGCATTAATCGGGCAACATTAGATGTGTCTAATAAATACAATGGTTTTGGATTATGTGTGGATAAAAAATCTATTTAGGCAATGAATTAGTTAAAGCAAAAAAAAATATCACTTATTAGTTATTTAATACTCCTTCCATCTTAGAATTTTTTGAAGTAAAAAATATTGATCCTGTACATAGAGCAGGTACGAAAATAAAAGTTATACATGTAATAGCAACCAGCATTGCGGTGTCATGAAAGGCCATATTATACTAGGCCAACTACTAAACAACACAGAGTCAAAAATTTGGCAATAAAGAGACTGAAGAGTGTCAAATAATGCGTCGCTATATTTGATATTTGTTGATCCAGGAATATGAAATATTTGATAAAATTTTGCTTAAATACTATAATTAATTACTTCGCGCGCAGTGTCATCGGGTCATTGCGACACTGCGAACTGACTTAGTTTTAACTTGTTCGCCTGTGGACGTATGACCCTTGTTTGCGCCCACTAAAAATTTATTTTGCCATGTTACCTCCTCCACACTTTTGTCATCTGTTTTTAACGGTAGTTCAAAATTACTAGGCACCTGAAATTTTACGGACAGCTAAAAAGTACAACCCCAATATAAACGTTCTGTAAAAAATATACTTTTGGATAATTCAAGCTAATATTTTTTCTTTACAATTGATTTATAGTTTTGGTGTGCCCATAACTAATTTTTTAAAGTTCCGCATCAGGTTTAATATTTACCAGTATCAGCAGCTTATTTAACACTTTGAATTTATTCTTTTATATTGTTAAAGATTTTCTTAAGGATTAGGTTCAACAGAAATTCAATTTTTATACCTTAATCCAAGTCATATCTTTGATAATGGCATTTTTATATTTTCAATAGTACGGCGATTGTTTAAGTGACCTCATCAGATACTTCATACCGTCGTTTATTTCACTTTTGGCATTTTTTCTTTCTTGTGTGATTTGAATCTTGTCTCAGTTAAGTTTATAAGTTGGTGATAAATTTGTTAGTCATCAGTATATATAGATAGTAGAGAAAAATAAAGATGTATAAGTAGGCTTATCAATATTATGAACATAGAAAAGGAGAGGAGACAATACGCCACCTTGTGGAAACAGTTGCTGTACATACTTGAATGTTATTTTTTCTTTATTTTAGTTGTTAACATGTGTCAAATGCGCAAAGCCACCACTATAACCACAACTATCAGTCACCCCATTTAAGCTTGACAAGCACTTTCCTTATCGCGTTTCTAATTTAATTATCGTGCAAACCGCCTGTTATTAATATACATATTATGAGATATATGTACGTATAAGTGAATAAATTAATAATTACTAGAAGAAAAGTAAGTGTATTGTTTTGTTTACTATAATGATTGTTATCAGGTTCAGAGTGTTTGGTACAGTAATAAGCGGACTCCTCATTTTCATATCCTTTAATCATTTACACGTAATAATATTTTTGGTGTGATAATTGTTCATGGGAGGCTGTTCCCAATTACTATGGAATGACCCGTTTGCTCGTTTGTCAGCTTTTGACAAAAAAAGGTTAATAACTTCAAGAGTTCATCATGCATGAACTATTTGAAGCCTTCCGGCGACTAAAAATCTAACACTCGACTTAACTACTTACATTTTCACTATTTTGAAATAAAGCACTAATTATGAAAGCTTTGTCCGATTTTTAGTCAACCCCATCCTGCTATTGCGGGCCGATAATTGTTGCAGACTGTTTAATTAATGTTTTTATCAAATGGTTACACAATACGCGAAGAGAGTTTTATATCATAACTTCGGAAAAGGATAAATATTTTACTACACAGTCGTCTTGTATTCTGTTCTTATGTTCAGCGAAGCAAAATAACGTCTTCCAATCGTTATCCAAACATTTCTCAGTGTTTAGGTCGTGAACAATCAACAAATCTCTGTAACATTGTTATCTCCGTTAAATCTTGATTAATAAGATTTCTTATTCAGAGATAATCTCCAAGTTGAGCTGTTGAGGACTGACGCGCCGTTGTTACGCGCGGGATGTTCTCATGAAGCCATTGTTACAGCAATCGCGATGATTTGCGAGGACTGATTCTGTGCGCAGTATTTGCCTGATTTCGATATAATGAAGCTGGAAAAATGTATGTGATTTAGAGATATATTTGTCTGTTGTAATTAAAAAGTAATTTTAAATAGGATAATATTATAAAAGGACTGCAGTAGGTAGGTACTTAGTAGTTTGCTTGATCAGCAAATTTTGCACTACTTGAGAATTATGGCTATGCAAGTACAAGTTTCTTCACGAGGATTTCCTGCTCCAAAGGGATAAATGATTTGAATTACTATAAACGACGGAATACTTATTTTCAAACTACTCATACCTATCACTGCTTAATGATAATAGGTATATTTTGTTCTGTTAATTAGTTATGACACAATGAGGTGGTTTGTTTATGACTTTACTATATTCAAAGGTATGTGATAAATTAACAAAGAGCGCTGTTTACCGTTAATCTTCTAAAGCCCTTCATTGTGAAGAGCTCTTAACACGGTTTATACCTACCTAGTACGTACCTACGGTTTTAAGACTCTTTATGTTAACACAATGTCTGCTTCGCTTTTGTTACCTGCTATCTTAAGTGTAGAATCTTAGACAAGTGTCGGATAATTGAAATCATTAATAATATTGTATAACTGTTATATGTTACTATTGTGTAAACTAAAACTGGAACTATTATGATGAAAACATTGGTAATATTTGTATCAGCATGCGTGGTCCATGAAAACGACGCAATAGACCCGCGAAGACCTTTTCACACTGTTAGTGATATATACTGTAACACTGTTTAACAGCCGCACTCATTGGTCGCAGGTATTTCGCTTCGTAGAGAACTCTTCGGTTCCATATTCGATAACCAAAAAACCCGCGGGTGGCCTTGCATTACATTTATTATGTATCCCGGGTTTTCCAGAACTCTACACTTTTTTGTCTTGGACAAAAATAAGATAATCGATAACGCAGTTAATAATCTTTATATGCGATATTCGGCCTTATGCACAAGAATAAGTGCTAGATTTGTGCTCGGATTTATATGACACCTATTATTGTGATTTTATAGTTTTCCGTCAAATTTTCGCGAACCTACGTAACACTTATTGCCTTACTATTATATTTGACAAGGAAAAAACTTCCCGAACTTCTAAATCAAATTATATTTATAATAAAAAAAAAGACTCGAGAGATATAATTACGATGCTTGGGATTTGATGTTAATAAATAAATTAATAAACAAAAAAAATCGATGGAAGGTAGGTCATATATTAGTAAATCCCAAATAAATCATTAGAAAAATATTCAGAATGAGCATCGCATTGCGACGCATGTCATGTCATACACATCCATTTAATTAACGAGCGTGTGTTACCGCCTTGATGAACGTTTGATTATATTTAGCTCGTAAATGTCACAATATTTAAAAACTACTAGATTGGCATCGCGCCAAATGTAAAACTGACGATTGCTATTCAGCTCATGGTGGACTATTAAGTCATTACATGTGCAATTTCTTATATAGATTTCGAAGTAGCAACCTGGTACATACTTACCTCAGTCGCCATCGCAGGTGATGAACAACCGTAAGAATCCGCAAATAGATTTGACATTTCATTTAAACATCATAAAGAAACCTATATGTAGATTGCGATGACATTTTAATGGTTGACCTATTGGAAATGGATCAAAAATGTATTGCTTCCCGTTATGACTGAAACGTTCTGTTTGTATGACATTAGCTTAAGCGCTCACGAAACTGAAGTTTTGTTTGAGAAATTGTTAAAAACTTGTTTTGTACAAATCCTTAATTTTATATGAACTACAAATTAGTGACAGAAATCATTCCACAGCACTAAAATGTATCACGTGCAATTACTACTTTCACTGTAAAGTACTACCTGGCATGACGTGAGTTTTAATTGACGTAACATTGATTGATTGTCACGGACCACGGCACACATGTCTGTGTTCTCGTTGTAAAACTAACGAGGCGTTTAAATTCATCAGCGTGACGCAGTGAACAGCATTGCAGCATCAGGATTTCTGTCAATCATGTCGATGAGCAAATAAATTTTGCCAGTTTTATTTTTATACTAGCCAATGCTCTCGCTTCGCTTCCGAAAAACTACCTTACGCTTAAAGATAGCATCTGCGTTTTCTGGGATTTTCTCGTTCTGTGAATTAGAAATACATATATTAATTCATAAATTTTTTATTCATGGACGCATTGCAATGATTTTAAGTATTTGATTTGATGAATTTAAGTATTAAGTGACGCTTAGCACAAGACATTAGTGAAAACCAGAACAAAATCGGTTAAGTCGTTTCTGAGATTGTCGGGCTTTTATTAACGCAATGGAACACAAAACAGTAGTTGATAAAATTTTTGTTTGTTTGTCTGTCTGTCTGTGTGATTGTTCGTGTTAATTGTAGAAACGGCTTAACCGATTCTTTCTGGTTTTCACCAATGTATTTGCAGTAAGCGTCACTTAATATTTAAAATCGTGTAATTGCAATCCGTCCATAAATCATAAAGTTATAAAGAGAAAGACTCAGTCCTAAAACGATGCAGATGGTATTTCCAAGCGTAAGGCGCAGTTTTTCTGAAACGAATCTAGGGCGGTTTCCTAGTGTCAAATAACTTTTAAAATAAAAACTTTTAAATTAGTTTAATTATTAATAATTTTAACAATAACATATATTAAACGGTGGATTGAATTGACTGTGTCATCAAAACATCCGTTATCCAATTAAGTACATTTCAACGTGTTGTACATAGTTATTGTTAAATAAAACGAAAAAAAATTACAGTCAACAAAGTTTCAACGTTTTACGGCGATTTTTCAGTAACAAGAGTACCGAATGCAAATTGAATGTTTCAAATCAGTTAATGAGTTGAATACAATTCGGTTAAATTGTTTTAATTACGGGAATTCAGCCGTTACAACAATTTTTCGTAACGTGAACCGGGGGCGGCCACGGAGTAACCCTACCGTCCTTTCCGTAAATAAATTAAGCTGCTACATATTACAACCAGAAAACAACCCTTCCCTTCAATGAACAGAAAATACCATAGAATCTTATATGTCGGCTTAAGTAAAACGCTGTATACGAACACGTCATAATTATATTAATAATGAATTTAATCAGTTTAATATTTTGAAAATATATTTTATTTACCAACATTATAGTTCTTTTAAACAGTTTTGAATAAATTAACTTTTCGATTTAATTGTCACACATGCATTAGAAAATATTATCGTTGCTCAAACTGGTCGGAACATTGGTCGAATCCGGCACCACCTCATATTTTTAATTGACCTTAAGTTCCAATTACATATGTGTCTGAGGTATCACTTTATTTTGGAAAAGTGGTCTCTTACCTAATATAGTTTAGGAATCTCTTGTCTAGTGAGTTATAACAAATGTACATGGCTAATATACACGTATTGTCTGTGTGATCTGTGCATACCAACTTTCATTATATTCGGTCAGACGTTCTCAGGTTTACTAATCTCCAGAACATATGTCGACATTGTTTTCTAATTAATTTAGTAATGTTTTTTATATACGTTTAGATTTTAAAAAATGAAACTATTATTCAAAATTATGAATGGGATGTGGGCTTGGGTTTATATTATATACTTAGTAAATATTCACGTCGGTATATCTATGTTATCCAAATTATAAACAATAAATTGTAACGTATATCGTATCATGTTTCTGTTGTAAATTATAATCAGTATTGTTATAATTATTTAAAATCAATTAGATCCGGTGTAATAATGATACAATCTTGTTAATAATAAATTATTTAATCAGACATCAGATAGATTTAATGGGATATTTAATTCAATTTTTTGAATTCCAATGATACGTGTAAGTAAACAGGTGTTATAATGAGGTTCGAGTACTTGTGCAGGCAAACTATAATCGATTTTGTAACCATATATAGTAAAATAGACGTTTACAGAAGCAGAATCGTAAAAAAAAAAATTCCAATTACTCTCCGACACGAAACTATTGAATTATGATTAAACCATGTTACCCCATTCCTGTTTCTTTATGGTTAATGTTTGAGGTGTCTCATTATTTTGAGCAGGAAAACAATAGGCTGTTGACTTCTTTCCGTTTCCATTAGAACTTTTCTGTTTTTCCTCTTGCGATATGTTGGAACTGCTGTTTCGTTTTGTCATGAACTTCGGTGGACCATGTTTTTATTTTTCGTCAAAAAAATTGTTTCAACTTTTGATTACATGTCGTTTGTGGTGAGAAAAAATTGTGGTGAGATTAGAAATTGTTTTTTATATTGACAGTCCGAATAGTCTATTTGGTGTTTGGCAGATAATGGCAATCTAATGCACTCACTTTGGTGTATTAGGTTTCCCCTGTGTAACCAGCAGTGGTTCGTGCCGATATTTGTGCACTTTCAAATATCCACGAGGTAACACAAACGTCGAATATCGAGAACAAACCTTTACCTAACGTATGGCTGTAGCCGGTAATCAAACCCTACATTTGGTTCACCAGGTAAGATCAATACCGATTGAGTTAAAGAGTTTTCGCTGTGCTGAGTTTTTACATCCTGCAATCCCATACAGATGACGTACCTGCAGTATAAGTGATAAAGTATTTGATAATAAGATTTCAGATGTGTCAAGTGTTTAATTTAGCTTATAAACATAAAATTGCATACAAAATTTTAGCATCTCTCAACGACACGAGTAAAAATTTAGATGCTTAATGAAAGATGACTATCTGTGCTAGCGAAAAACGATCGTCTTAGATGGTAGCCACCGTGGTTTACGACCACTGTTTTGTATGATGGAGAAATAGAAGCAATTGTCATTTGGTACTGCTGCATACTGGAAATAAAAGTGTGAATGCTTAGACCGAGACACATAACAGCGGACTTGTGATTTTATCATGGAATAATTTCGTTACTGTAAGCGGATCTTCGACTTTAGTGTTGAGTCCGCGATACTAAAATTAGGTGAATTACGTTAGTTTTACAGCGGCCGCAACAAAATTACTACAGTCGATCGAAGTCTGCTTTGCAAGGACTTGACAACTGCCATGGATATAAATTTGCAAGTGGTTAATTTTATTCTAATAGTTTTTATACTCCATTATCTGTCCGTAACGACACTTTTCCAGTTCTTGAAGAAGTTAGTGATCGATGATGGAAGTTTACTAAAACTGTACACACGCAATGTAGGATACTATATAATTTCATGCCGTTTGCAGCTATAAAATTCAACATGAAGTTGTTATCCAACGCTTTGATTAATGAAAACACGAGTAATGTCTTAGGTCACGGAACCAATGTAGAATTCATGTTTGTGATAGCGTACTCATGTGTTTAATGGCCATGTTGTGCTTATTGAAAAACCGATTTAGTTATAACTATAAAAGTTATGGCAAACGGGCCGAATGATGGCGAATGGCAAACAATTTATGGTTTATTAATATTAAACATTAGGCAATTAAGACATCTAAGATGTGCTTATCGATGTTATCAGTACGGCCAGCTCATTATGGTCGGTTCATTGTGGCATGTTATCAGAAACACGCTGTAACTTCATCGGGTAGCAAAATACCAGTCGTGACTTTCTTCGCTGTACGCCGAGCTACTGAGCTTTTATTAACGGCTTACAGGAAATTTCCTGTCTACAAGTTAATACTTTCGCAAAAGTTGGTCGTCTATATGTGTTCTGAGAAAAATGTTCTGTATAAAAGAGGCCAAGTTTCAATTGATAAAGTTTGGAGTTAATTTAAGAAAATAAGTGATTTTGTCCCAATATTCTGGTTAACTTTGAATCCGCTTAATTTATTTCACGATGATAACCATCTCGCCAGATTTCTGGTGTATAACAATTTATATCAAAAGAAAATATTAAATATATAATAGAATTTAAGTGTGTTATGGCCGTTGAATATTTTTTTGAGCGTTGTACAGCGATGATGGTTCTATTAAATCTCCCTGGTTTAGAGAAATTACTGTTTTTCTTGATTACAACTTGTTTTATTGTAACTAACGATTTTTATCGTTTTTACCGATATTTCGACCCAATTACATTGATCATGGTCACGGTGAGACTGCCTTGGCGGAAAGAAACTTGACAGTGGACACTTGACAGATACTAATGATAGATAACCCATCAACTTTACGTCTACACTTCTTTTTACGTTACGGTTTATGTTACGACACTAACATCTTCACATACTGAATTTGACACTGTTTTCATCGGACACAAACTAACTACTGGATTCTACGCTTTAGTTTATTTAAACCCATCTTTTCTATTACATTTTTTGGGATGTTTTTTATCCTCAATGGTCCATCATATTCAACGGGTACACCGTTATAGTCAAAATGAATAATGTCCGCGACGTAAGTTTGGTTTTTTATATTTTTGAAAACAGTATAGGTAAGTACTAAACAACTGACTTAACAGTAAATATAAAATTGCATCCAGATCTATTCGCTGATCATAGCGAGCTACGTACGCGGCTGTGTACACTGGGATTTTTGTTTTTATTAGTAACAAATGTAATTCAGCAAGTCTTCGTTTTTTGCAGTGCAGCATTGCGCCGTAGACGTACAAGGTATTATTTTCCAAGTTCCATTCCGCGGAACTCGGGTTTCGTGTTCGAAGCGTGGAGCTATGCCCGGTGAAATGTGAAATTGCTTTATCTAGGGGTGAGATTCTCAACGTATTTTATAAACCTTATTTTTGTTTTAAAATGTTTACGGCGGAGAAACTTCTACTCTTTTCCGTGAACTGCGACATTATACCGAGTACACTACACGCAATAGAGTACCGTTGCTTCAGTAAAAGAAAATTATGATTTTCCATTACTTCCATTCAGTTTCACTGTCAGATCTGCCGTGGAGCATGTTGCTTTAAGTATTTGTGTGTTGGAAGTTATACTAATCTATTTTTAAATAAATAATATCACGCATATCTATAATAAATTTATAAAGATATAGAGAGAGAGAGAGTGGGAATTTCGTGAGTTGTGTATATGCGGAAGGTCATATTCGTAACCACGGCAACTTGAAAACTTTTTTTACTAAAGATATATTATTCCGGATGGACATAGGCTATATGTTAAGTATATATACAACCCGAGTGAGGTCGGGGCGGGCAGCTAGAATAATATATAGTGCTCAAGTAATTAGTATTCAAATCGACATTTGCTTTCAGTCAGATTTCCCTGTGTTATATTTTAACAGATATTAAAGTTTTTCCATTCGTTTATCATATAAATGTTAGTTTTGGGCCAAGGATAAAAACAAAACTAGTTAGAATATTATATATCTATACAAGTTTTAAATTTTAATGTTTTTCCTTTCTTTCATTGCATTCCATACATATTTGGGATATATTTTTTAATACTATTTGGCAACATTTATGGCTATATTTTTTAGATACTGTATCTGAAACATATCCCTGTTGTGAATCACTGGATAAAACATATCGTCTGATTTTGGCATTCAAGCGGAATTCATGTGCGAACTCCGTTTCGGAATCTAGGTGTTCTAATCGTTTCGTCTTCCGTGCGAACGGATTCCTGGGAGTTTTCATCATTATATTTGCCGAAGTATTTTATATACATTTCTCCTTTATATTTTTCTATTTGTTACCATCATTTTTCAACGCTGTTTAATGAAATTCTAATGTTAAATGTATGAGCTACTATTTTTTCGTGATAAATATCTGAGGCCACTCTCATTGTTACTTAACAGTTAGGTGTCTTCTGAGTAAGGTCTATAAGTACACGGGAAAAAAGATTGACAAACTATAAATATATTTTTAGTATTCTGGAATTGCGCGCTTACCCCTAAAAAATCTCTTGTCAAGGTGCCCTTATTTCAAAAAAACCCCGCTCACCATGAGCAAGAGAGTCGGGATTCTGGACGTTGGCATCTCGAGCAACGTGCAGTGTCGCCGACACTTGAATATGACATAGAATAGCCTTCAAAAAGCTTGGCGTCTTGAACAGAGCAAAGGAGAACTTCACTGCGAGGCATCTGATCATGCTATTTAAAGCACAAGTCAGACCTCATTTGTACTATTCTCATTTCTGGGCAGGTCCTCCACAATATATAGGTTAATAAGAATCACTATAATGAAGTGTCCATAAGTTACGACAAAAATATCTTCTTACTCGAAATTTCATAACGTCGGTCAAGAACATAATGCCAATACGGTGAGAGTTGGCCGCGAAGTACCGAAAGAATACTAGCTCAATATGGCAAGCGGAACGGTTAATTAGCGTAAAATTTGTGGGGACTCGTTCGTGTAGTTATTATGAAAGTTATTTCTGTTTGTGAGACGGATGGATATTGCTACGAGACTGTATTTTAGCGCCGCTGGTGTTGTATGGCGCAATGTATAAGAGATGATATTTATTATACTTAAATTTATGCTTATTTTAGCTACTGTTACAGTTTGATGTCTTATGGTCTGTTGTTGTGGTGCTCAGCTCTTTATATTGAGTCGATTTTTATATTGCAGCAAAGGGCAGTACGTGCTACTTATAACCTCAGGCGCAGAGACTCGCTTAGAGATTTCTTTAAAGAAATCAATATATTAACTGATTTATTACAATATGTTTAGGATAATGTTATGTACGTTAAAAATACTCTGATAGTTTTGTTAAGAAGATTGATGTTCACACGATTAATGCTAAGAATAAGACTGAACTGTTTATACCACATTTCAGACTTAGCAATGCTGGTGGCTCTTTCAAGGGAAGATGAGTGATTATTTACTTACAATTCCGTTAAAATGTACGTAAATGTCATACTGTTACTTAAAAACTCATGTCAAAAGCATTTTCATGAAGAAAGGTTATTACAAACTAGATATGAATGCTTGGTTATGAGTTAAATGTATAGCCTTAAGTAGTGGTAAGTTCTTTCTGTAATTTTCAGTAGGAAAAAAAATCGTTGGGTGTTTATTGCTGCTTCTTCTTTCAGGATTACTCATGGTAGAGATTTTATTGAAACGATAGCGTAGTTCGTCTTTTAAAAAGTGTTTATTTAGGTCGTAAATCGATCAATCAATCAATTCGACCTAAATAAATTTGCATTTACTTCGAAAGAATAACAAAACGAAGACCTGCCTTGGAGATATCACATATTTCTTTTCCTAAATATTTAGGTATATTAAATCGAAGGATAAATGTGATTTGAATCGCTCGACGCGTCTACCTTAAAGAAAATAATTACGTTTTGCAATATTACAAACGGTGTGAATGCAGCGCATTATTTACCGCTACATGTGTTAAAACCTAATGAAATTTATGCTAGTGTCACGCTCCGATGTTTGAACTCGTTACCGTGAAATATTATTGTGCGCTAACCCATTTAATTCCTGGAAACTTCAGATCACCCTCGTTTATACAATAAATTAAATATACATTTCAATATATATAATTTAATAAATAGACCCTATAGCATCTCGGCTAGGATCCACCGGCTATTCTGGCTTAAAGGATATTGCGGTCAGTGAAACTTAAAATCTTCATCATTAGGATTTGCAAAATATTTGTGACTAAATTGAAATAAAATGTTAGTCTTTTTAAATCGATATGTGGACTGTCAAACCTTGATTAGGTTAGAGTCTGAGCAGGCTATATAGCTTGATTTGTTATCATAAATGTGAGCCGTCGTCGTATATAGTGGTTATGTATGAGTACTAAAGTAAATTATTAAATACTTACACAATTATATTCCTGCGCTAGAGTTCCATGTTGCGAGTTGCTTGGGTATACACAATTAAGAATACCTATTCATTGATAGCGCAGGACCGATCGTTGTGGAGATCCTTGGGGGAGGCCTATGCCCAGCAGTGGGCGTTGTCCGGCTGAGATGACGATGATGATTCATTGATAAATACAATGCAGGCGTGTTAATGAATATCAGTGGGTACATGCCGTTTTATATTCCGGCGAACGCTTAGCCCAATTGAAAGTGAACCTTCCTGCCAAACTAAGGGCTCTGGGTTCCATTCTCAGCCGGGGTATACATATACAGACAGTGACAGATAAATGTTTGTTATCGGGTCACGGGTATTTCTGGTTTCTCATTTGTGTGTCCAGGCCACCCACCCGCAATATAGGGAATCCTATTAAATTTTATAATTCATTACATTTAAGTCAATAAATTGCAAGTTAAAACTTAGTGTTCTTTCTTCCAAAATAGTATTAATTTACTTTGTAACAATCCGCAAACAATGCATGATGATATATATTTCTATACTAACACGTGTTTCGCTCCGAAACGGAGCATCATCAGGGTAATAGACTCTACGAGTGTTAACCGCAAACAGTTTGGTATAGAAATATATATCATCATGCATTGTTTGCGGATTGTTGCAAAGTAAATTAATACTATTTTGGTACAATGAATTTCCGCAAAGTAACGCCTGCTACTATCAATTAGTATTCTTTCTTATTCACTTTGAAACGCTGATAACCCGCGACTAGTGTTCAGCCAAGTATTTGCGGAGGACATACATGTTAAGCTGTAGATCCTCGTTGTTATTTTCAGATAGTAATTGCTAAACCATGTACAAGGCCACTAATTCCTCAACAACCCGTATTAGAGAAACGTGGTAAAGAACCTTATTTATAAACCTAAAATTTAAAGGAAATATTCACGGCAGTGGAAAGCTTTGTATGTATATATATGTACTAGATTGTGTATTACCGTCCAAAATTTTTTTATACGTAAATAAACGTTTACATACTCACACCCCCGCACTAGTATTACCTGTGTTAGGGCGGCATGGCATGCAAAAATCTCACAATTATCACAAACACCCGTGACCTGTGAACAAACATTTATCTGTCATATAAATGTCTGCCCCGGCCGGGAATCGAACCCGGGACCCCGCACTTCGGCAGGCAGGGTCGCTACCAACTGGCCTATGGGGTCGCCAAATGTCAAATATGTTTAATAAAAAACAAAGTTTTATAATACAATAGCTACTTAATTTTGGTCTGCGTGTACGATGAAAGCTGTAATTAAACACGGGACACGGTAATTATATGGTTTGTTGGAGAACCTCGTTTGTTGATGAAGCGAGATTTCAAAAACATTTCTGGGTCCATAAAATTGTTTTTAATAAATCTTATATTTGCATTTTATGAATGACAAGACGTTTGAAACACTTCGCGTTATAAAAGTGGTTTTTGATTAGTATCGCCATGGATATTAAAGCAATGGTTGTAATCGGAACATTTGATTTTAATTTAGCGCTTTACGTTTTATTGTTATTCTTCGTTGACGTAATTTTATTACTGTCGAACATTTTTCACGCACAGTAGTCTTAATTGTTTGTGAAGTTGTGTAAGCTTTTATTTCACCCGATAATGTCGTGTCCAGACACTAGAATTTTTTATGATTATTTATTTGATATTATTATTTATTTGATAGGTGATAATTAAATTCCCAACGGCCAATGCGAATAGATATGATCTATGGTACCCAGATCCATTTTCCTGTAAATCCGATCCAAATCTACCTTTAAGCTGAACAGTATACGTTCTTTGATTCCAGGCAAAGTAAAATTAGGTGTCCATCTTAGGAATTCCAATTGTACCTTTTTCTCCGATCAATCGATCTACCGTATTTTTTTTTTGTTATTTCGGTAGCTGTTAACGAGCTTTAGGGACATGTGATGATAAAGGTAACCTCAAAGAATCCAATCGTAACAACAGATTCAACCATCACCGTACCTTCACCATCAAGTAAGCATAATAAAAGAGAAATGCATTTCAAAAAAAAACAGCAAATTCCAAGATTGACCCAATAAATCGGGGGCTTTTACCAATTTTCGTAGTGCGATCAGTCGTGCCTAACTAAAGTGGGTTCTCAGTATTTATCACTAGTGTTCACTGCTGTGATAAAATATTCCAGTTGCTAGAAATATGGATGTATGTGATCGAATTATTTTGATTGATATATTACTGTCGATAACCGAGCTGAATAAATGAGGATTCATAAATCAACTGCGACCGTGATATTTTTTCAATAGAGTAGTGATTATTTTATAATATACTAGCGGCTCGCTCTGTTCTCGCTCGGCTTGGAAAATTTATTTTATTTACACGATATATAGCCTACGTCCATTTAGGAAAATGTAACTATTCCAATGGTAAAATAATTTTTCTAATAGGTGCGCCCTTAGATTAACCTCTGTATACTCAGATTATCATAACTCAGATTATATCAGCGCCGTAGTGGGTCAGCCTAGAATACTCCCCAACACCATGCTGTCAGAACAGGTGTCGTAAGAGGCGATGGAAGCCAACCTGCTTGGTAGAGTTTCGCGTAAGGATTATATTATCAGTATTATTGTTAAGTCATTAATACTATTACTGGTAATCTTTTCTTGAAGCCTACCTGGCTAGCTATCACCCACTTGCTTGAGTCAGCCGCTAAACGACTCGTCGTGTTCTGGCTGGGAGCTTGAGAACCAGTACTTTCTTTCTTTCTTCATTTCCTGGCTGACAACGCATCAGTGATACGTGTAGTCTTACTGATGTCCATGGGCGACGGTGACCACTTACCACTAAGTGGCTCTTCTACTCGTTGACTATTAACATTAAAAAAAATGTAAATATGTTAGAGTTTAGAATCTGCATATCGATATTTGTTTCATGTATTGGTCGGTCTTTTACCCACTTCGGATTGGAATTCTGTAAATATAAAAGTAAATTACAATAAAAAACATCAGATAAATTATACTAAAGTAAACTGTAATACAGCAGCGTGGTCGAGTGTGTTCTAGGTTTCAGTTGCAAGGGGAGGTGTACCTTTCAGTGCCGGTACAATAAAATAAACGAGACCTTGCACGCTTTATATCAACAATCTCTTACTAATCTGTTTAAAACTTAGAAACGTTTCTAATTTATCATTAAACTTTACTATGAAAACTCATTTCAAACCTTTCAGCGTTATTTCGCGGACGAACCTTTTGCACGACATTACTTAGGTTAAATTTAAAACAGAAGTTAATTAAAGCTGTCGTCTTGTCGAGTTATCGCGAAATTCCCACAAACCGATGAGTAAACCGAAACTTTAAGGAATCTTCTGTTAGCACGAAAGCTTTAACTATTTGCCCAATAGCAACGAGTTTGTTTCACCACGAATGTACTTGCGACTCGGTAGGAATTAACTTTGTTCGTGTTGTAAATAACTTTCAAAATGTTGTCGGTGCGTTCGAAATATTATTGAAAATCTAAAAAGGAATTTTGTTAGACCAATATTTGACCAAGGATCAGAAATTCACCAGATGGTGTGTGATCAGTTACCACTGTTGCCCTTTAATATCCTTAAGGCTATAATTAAACGAGGATGTTACGTGTACGAGTATAACGATCGGTAATGTCACTGACGCGTTGTCGGCCAAGAATAAAGCAAATGAACTCATTTATCAAACTCTAACTAAATTGGATCACCCCGCAGCCTAGTTGGAGTGATTATGCCTGCGAGAAACCCAGATTCGATTCCCGGGCGGGGGAGACATTTAGGTAACACATAAATGTTAGCTCTCGGATATTGTGTCTTTGTGATGTCATTCTTGTGTTTTTTTTGTTGTGTGCGTTGAACATAGTATGAATGAAGCATGGTGGTGTAGTCCTCTGTAGGCCTCTTCAATTTCTAGAAGAGTAATTGTAAGATTTAAACATGATTAGTACCTATCACTTAATCTAATTGGTGAATACTGCCTGATAAATTAATAACATACAAACTGACCGAAAAAATATGATCTAGTCTTCTATATCGATTAGAAAGCGTAATGGATTATACATATTTAAATAAAAAATAAATTAATATCATTCGGCTGGATAATTAAAGTGAATGAGAAAAATTTGACTATTGGTATACATTATAATTTTTTTATAAAATATAATTTTTTATAAAAATTTATAAACTACCAAATCGCCATACAGCCACAAATTTTTGCATTCTTGTAATTCAATGTGTAAGGCACATCGAATGTTTGCATTCCTGGCTGTTTATAAACGTATCATTCCGTTTAAAAAAAATATTGACGTTTGTGGATGGGGAGTAGGTTGTGGACTCTAACAAATTTATTTACAAGTTACGCAATACTAATAGATGTCACACGTAGAAACAAAAAGCTTAAAATATGAATTCATATATTTATATGACTTTCACATACAATTGCACGAGCAATTGATAAATTGCATGAGCAATTGATAAATAATATTACAGGTATACTAGAAAATTCAAACGATATTTTCTATAAATGCAAGCTAATTTTCCACCTGCGACTGTTCCTTGCCGCAACTCGACGAACTCTGATGATGTTTACATTCCACGGCACCAAGTTTAACAGTTGTTCTCAGTGATCGTATCATTTATTGGACTGAATCCCGATTTTTAATTTGTTGACTTACATAAGTAACTTAGATAATTTGTAAATATATATATTTTTTTTATTGGCACCCATTTTTTTTATATTATGATTTTAATGATACAAACATATAGGTTTTTAACCCGATACTTATTCACATTAAATTACAAATTAATAATCATTTCCTTCGGTGACGGGAAACACCGTGAGAAACTGAAAGGTACGTGATGTGATTAATTAAGACATTGTAATGACGATGATGAATTATCTCTGTCTCCAAAGATTGTCCTAAACTTGGAACAAAA
The DNA here is from genome assembly GCA_003671415.1 of Megathymus violae. Taxonomy (NCBI): domain Eukaryota; kingdom Metazoa; phylum Arthropoda; class Insecta; order Lepidoptera; family Hesperiidae; genus Megathymus; species Megathymus violae. The sequence goes on along the minus strand of PDGT01000011.1, from coordinate 1,936,903 downwards.
ATTGGACGAACAAGTGTCGAAAATGAACTGAATGAAAATGTATAATTATATTTTTTTAATAGTCAGTAAAATATTTGTGATATTAAAAAAAGGTCATATCCAAATTTGAGACGGGTTCGTTGCGGTGGGTACTACAAATGTATCCATGAATATTTTCCATATGCTGTTGAAGTTTAAGGACTTATAATTTTTTAATGTTTTCCTGTAATACATAGATAATATTTGTGTACCTCTTATGACACATTGCTGCACAAAGTTAACTCTCAGTGTGATAAGTCATTTATTACCGATAAGTCTATTATTGGGTCATCTAATTTCACGAGTGTAAAAAAATTGACAGGCAATTACCGTTTTTTCGTCCGGTGTACTAATCTTAAAAAAATATCTAAAGAAATGGGGCGAAGTGTGTGTTCCACTTCGGACTGTAGTCCTGGCAAAGGACATGAATAACGTTCAAAATAAACAACAATGAGCAACGTGTTTCTTTTTAAAACGGTACTTATTTCTCTTGAAGTATTTTCTTCCGTTTCATTTAACGAACTGAGTGCATTTTACAAGCAAATGTTTTTCTTTTGTTCACTTGGATAGTTTCGAGCTTGGCCATATACATAGTTAGGCCATCCATAGTAAAAAGTGTTCTGCTTCGTAACTCTTGTAGATTTACTCGTGGTGCCCTAATTCCTTGTTGTTGGGCACGTTGCATTTAATATTGTTTAAATATTTTTATCTAAAGTTCCTTATTGAAATCCTCATCGATCCCGTGTCTGTTTATCGGTCCATTTGTCACATAAGATTTCCTTCGCATCTACTGCACGGAAAAACTTAAAACTTGTTAAGTGTAAATGTTTGCGTAACCCGATGATTGACGTATACCATAAATAAACGAATTATAATTTTAAGATGCAAATAGGAAAGTTGTAATAAAAGATTTTGTAAAATGCATCATTTTCATGAATTCAAAATATACAATAAAAATTAAGGAGTTTAGTCACTTTTATAGAAATTATAGCTTTTATTAGTTTACTTCGCAGAACGTATCACGATGATTTCCTTTTCTTTTGACGCGATTTTGTTATATCTATAAAGCTTCTAGGAATTTTTTAACTGTTGGTAGATTTTGCATCCAGTTTAAAATGACTTAGTAGGGAAACAGTAACTGAAATTGCTACCTATAGCTAAATCAGCAAAGTACTTGAAAAGTCGAACTAAAGTGAAGCGCCAATCTAATATATATATATAGATAGCATATGGACTTGTGTATCTAAAATGTATGTATGTATAGGTAAAGGGCAATATGCAACGAGTTCATACATTTTTAAAATGTCATTTCGCTCCGCTTCGAGTTTTTCCTTACTGATTATTCAATTAATATAAAGTTTTGCATATTGGTATTTACCATATTGAAATGCGTTCTGATGTTTTATTTAATTTGTCAGATGCGCTTTTTTATTAATTTTTTCTGTAAAAGTGTGCAATGAAGATTATTTTTTCCAATCTTGCTCACGGAAGTTGAAAAGTAATCAAACACAAAGCGTAAAATGTCACTCTTTATGTCGTGTGATATGTGATAAGTTATGGAAGAAATAAAGTTGAGCTAATGGAAGCCAGTCACGCAATTCCGTGTATTTATCAAAGGGGAGGCCAGTTAGATACGAAAAATAGAAACAGTTTAATACCGGTTTGTTCCATATACATAAATTTTTTTCCTATCTGAATTACTTTTTGGTTTTAAAACACAAAAAGTTTAAAAAATTTAAAGATTTGTTGATGCTAAATATAATATTTAATTCCATGTCAAACAACGTAATTCATAATTATATAGATAATAACATTGAATAATAATATTATAAGAAATATTAGTTAGACATATAAGGAGAACTCTTAACAACTTCAGAACATGATAAAAATCTTGTAATGTTTTACGTTTCAGTGATTTTTGATATTATCCACAGCGTATACTGATATTAGCATTTAGAGCGTAAAATCTATTTATGTATATAAGATGTGAACGATGACATGAATTAATATACCTATATTAAAAACGGGTGCCGTGAATATACTTTTTATATTATTTGCTTCAATATTCGGATAAGAATACTAACGAAATTAAAAATAGCTGGCTGGCTCTGTGATATACGTTCATCTATAACCAAGTTTTTCGGCAACCAATCTCAAACTGTCCCGATAATATTAGTAACATGTTTATCTAACCCCCGACAAATATATCACTTATGATCGACACAAGCATAACTTTATCAAAATAAATTCATTACAATCCAAAACAATTCCATTGCGTGGTTCAAATCTTCTCTGGCATTAAAAGGTTTAAAGCCATAGTCTGAAATTCTAGTGAAATCGATCCCGAGCACACTTGACACACCTTCGAAAACACTGAAGAAGTCTCCGGTATTCAGGTTTGCTTACGATGTTTTCTTTTCCACTAACCAAGTGATAGCTAATTTTTAATTTTAATTAAGAGATTACAAAATTTGAATATGATACGGTTCATAATAACGGTAGGTGTTTGAGATTATATTTAATCGTCATTAATCTGGGTACAATTGAAATCTTAACGCCCAGCCATCTAACAAATAATAACAAAAATATTTGAACATTCATCCACCGAGTGCACTGCAATCAAATCACTAGACTGTCACTACTTCTGAATGGTGTAATTACACTTAAATAATTCAATTAAAATTCATACTTCAAGCTCAAGTGAACCCTGATCCGATCGCGTTATATTAACTAGATTTCAATTGTTATATTAATATCTGCCGCTGTTGGCTCGCAGACAAAAGGGTATTATAGTAATTATAACGTTGTGCATTGTCTGCCGAAACACACGTTCGAATATTTATTCGATAGTTCCGTTAGATTGGGATGGTACTCCGCACCAATTACCAGTAGATTAAGTGTTCGGCTATCGGCAAATAAATATGGAAACTGTCACTGCCAACGTCGAAACCCCACAAAAAAACTTACAACATCAAAAATAAAGTATATGTATACCTAACTTCAGACATAATTCCTCATAAGCCAGTCCGGAGATTTTTTTTTATTGTTCATTTTTATAATACGGGCTGTATTTCGGAATAAATTATGAAACTGGCTGTTATCTAATACTTCTTTAACAGTATTTTTTGAAAAAATTCTGATCGTAAAATCTTTAGCGGCCTGCAGAGCTTCAACAAGTTTTTTTGAGATATTACAAAATCTAGTTGATAGTGTCATGCGTTATTTACCGGAAATTCATTGTTATAAAATTAGTATTAATTTACTTTGCAACAATCCGCAAGCACAATGTATGATGGTACTTTGCGGCTAACACTCGTAGAGTCTACACATCCTGAGGATTCTCCGTTTCGGAACTAAACACGTGTTGGTGACGGTATGTTTGTTGGTATATACTTTTATTTATCATAAATACATGTTGTCCTTTGTGGGAGGGAGGGAGGTTCTAAGCATGGATAGATGTATACACCATCATATATTGTGCTAGCGGATTGTTGCAAAGTAAATTAATACTAATTTAAGTACAAAATCTGTTTATCCGCTACAATAAACTTTAGACATTTGATTGTGTCATTATTGTTCAGCGCAGCGAAACTTAAATTGGTCAGATCGCTCGGTTTGATACAATACTCAAGCGTGTGTTTCCGTATCTCATTTACGGAAGCATTGCGTAAAACACGGTGTCGACTACAAAGCAGCTGTCAATCCGACGTCTTGGTTGCTATTTTTGGTGTATTTCATTAGCTTTTAGCGTTCTTGTGTTAAATTACGTCCGGTGTACACGTGTCACGTCTGTCATTCTAGGGTTCCTGTGTTCTTCTAGGAAATCACTAGTAATTTAAACGGTTGGCTGTAGTTTGAAATGGCGTCTTTTGAGTCAACACATGTCACGGTCTTATTTGATAAGTCAGTTAAGGATGGGGATAAATAAATATTTTACTTTTTTTAATGTGAATAGCCGACAAAAGAGCGGACGAGCCACCTCATGGTAAGTGGTTACCGTCGTCCATGGACATGAGAAACACCAAAGACGGAACTATTGCGTTGTCGGCCGAGAAAGAAGAAGAAAGAAAGAAAGCCTACTACATGACTTAAAGCCGATTTACTCGCCAGTCTAATACAAGGAATTCAGATAAAAGATTGATGATTTTTCACAATTACTTGTATTCTACTTGCTCTGCAATACTGTAACACCAACTTTCTGAGACACGTTAACACTTAAAACAATAAAAACGAACTGACGATTGCCGGCGAACCGTCATCGAGTACAGTTCAGTAATGAACAAACGGTGTGAATAAATTGACTGAATGATACAAAAATAATGAATGTATCAGTTTCAAAGACAGTGAGCATTAAATGGCCTGTCTGTCTGCCTTTTCGTATCGTCATTATTAAACGTAGTTCGTGTAAGGTACGTTCTTCATACATATCTTTTATATATTAGATATTGGATGTATTAAGCAATTTCTTTCGGCAATTTGGAGGTTGTTTAAGCTCTCTTAAAACAGTAGCAATCCGCCCAGACTTCGTTTGTTTTGAACTGACTTATTATGGGTAGATAAATCAACAATTTAATTAACACAAACTGATACACAGTTTACGGATAACATCATGAGTCTAGCTTATTGTCCATCCAGAATAAAATACCTTTTAAATGGTAAAAAAGAATTTCAAATACGTGCCATCGTCCCGGGAATTACCCTACGCATGTTCAACGTCACAAAATTTACAGTTTCTGTAATATTAGTATACGAGTAAATGATTCTAAAGCATTTTTGATCGTATTATTAACGATATATCTATTATTGTATTGCGTTATAGTGTTGCAAATATGTTACGCTCTTTTTTATGGCAACAGCAAGCAAACGCTCAAACAATCCGCGTAGTGGTAAGTGGTCACCACTGTCCACAGTTTTTACAGAAACGTTACCGCCCGAGAAGGAAGTGGTAATTCACCCTGCTTGGTAACAGTCGTATTTGTTGTTTGTAATACAATGTTATTAGTTACAACTATTTTCGTCATTACAGTTAACTTGAATTGCGTGTTGTAAATTCATATTTAAAGGCTACATATTATATTTATATGATAGATGTATGGTCCATGGCATTCTAAGGCATCAGCGTTGTTTAGTACCTAATGTCCAGAAACATATTACTAGGTGAAATACCTGATGTGACATTATAAGTCGTGTAGCTAAATTGCAATAGAAATATGCACACTACTTATATAGACTTAGATTTTCTTACTTCTTTAACTTATTATTTATATTATTTAAATTAATTGAAATTGTTTTTTAATGATGAAATGTTGTATTTAAAATCTTTCGTAAGTTTTTTTCGTGCGTTTTATCATCAACTAATAGTTTAAAGGCGACTGTGGTTGAAGTTATAAGAAAAATTTTGGGCTTTCTAAAGCGAACCATCCTTAAATTCCATTTGACCCTGCTCAATAATGGAGATGACAATAGCGTTTGATCCCTGCTTTAAGAGGTCGCTGGGCTCTGAATCACTCAGCTCAATGGCGATGGTCCTCGGCATGGCATTGTAGTGGGGTTTTTTTTAACTGTCTAACCAACTACACTTCTTTCTAAAAACATTGTGAAATGTTTTTGGCGTGTTCTGATTACTAATAACGTGAGGGGGTTAACTGCTTCCTATGTGACCAACAATGTTACAGTTGTGACGTGTGTCGGGTAACATTTAACGTACACCGCGTTAAAATTAAAGGGTCATGTTGTTACAAAGTATTGTATTGTGCCTACTGCCTCGATCCTCCTCGCACATATCGTAGTAGAAAGCGAGTAAAATGATTTTCTGTTATCCAAACGAGTCAATGAAACGGCAAATTGGTTTACCGTCTTCGAACTCGTAACCCCAGAGGCAATAAAACAGGGTTTGCTGTTTCCGTAACTAGCGCCTATCAGCACGCGAGCCGCCATCAAAGAGTAAATACTTATAGTATGAGTAGAAGTGCAGCTTTGTTTGTCACTTAACAGGTAAGTACTTTTTAAATCTAACAAACACGAGGACTACTAAGAAGGACAAAAATGTAGTGAAGCACCAACTTATTACAAAAAAATGTTGACGCATCTTAAATCGTCTGGGTACTAAATTGATTTGTGATTTTGGTCCTAATCCATGTGATCATGATTTAACCTTTGAAATACGATTCGTTATTAGGTCCAGTGAATAGGTACTAATAAAAACCCCTTACTTAACCAAACTACGGGCGCCAAAATATAACAGCCACACTATTCTGACATTATTAACAGTAGGATCCTACTGTTAATAATGCCAGAATATATTGTCGTTTTACACACACGAGGATTCCCTGTGGTGCGGCTGGTACAGACAGCCACAATCATGGACCATCACAAACACGAGAACCCACATTTATTTGTCAAGTAAATGACTACTCTTGCCAGGAATTAAATCCGGTACTTTTCGCTCGGCAGGCAGGGTCACTACCGACTGAACAATAAGGTCTCCATCGTTGGACAAATGTTCGCAGAGGCACAAAACGATACAGATGACAATATGTTCCTGGTTTAGGTTAGGCATAATACGACGCTTAGTAATACTCTGAACTATTCTCTAATCGGTGATGTGACCGCGGCATAGCCTATGTACGCCATTTGCATATTGCGACTATCGGAAATGAAGTAGTAAAGACGAAGCTGATGGAAGTACACGATACCTTGGAATAGGGGTGGTTTCTTTATTAGGGTGTTACGGTGCAGGCTATCCAGGAGTTAAGCAAAATGAAGAACTCAGGGTGACGGCTGGTATCAATAGAGAATTGTCAAAGTTTGTAACCTCAGACGTTACATGGATGAGAATTAGTGGAAAAATTTCATGAACAGTTTTGAGGGTCTACCATGTGAAAATATTGTTGAAGTTTATAAGGCGACTTTTTAAAGTTATTCTTATGGCGCCTTTGGAAAACATGATCAACGTGAATTCACAATGAAGTGAGTCATGATAATGACGATACGACGTAATTTTTTTTTATTAAAAGGAATTCTTTCTCTTACCCTAAATTATCATACTAGATATGTGTGTGAGATCAAGAAATCTGGCATGCCGAATATGCAAAGGTCGCGCTGACCACTTGCTATCAAATGGCCCGTCTGCATGTTAACTATAGATAAAAATAAAATTTCTTGAAGATTATGCGAACTTAATTTTTGTAATTATTTAGTAAATGCCCATTAATAAGTTGCTGGTTCACGTAATGCTGTACAATTTATTTGTTCTGGAATGAAATATTGCTGCATTGGCGATTGAAAAAGCGGTAATAATTTTGAGGATTTCAGCTTTCGTTTAACTCTTAACATAAAATAGACTTATGAGGCTGAAATAGATAGAAGAGAAGAGTAGAAAGAAGTTGGTTGTGTCTTTAAAAGTTATGTATGGTTTATTTTTTTCCCCGAAATAGAAAAAAATAATAGGTATGATTAATAATATAACTAATCTAGTTCGAATCGGACACTGATGAGATTTGGTTATGTACTGATGTGTCCTGGAAGAAGGGAAGAAACGTGTCCAGGAATATTATCCTTTTTATATCTTACTATAAATCTTTGGACTAAATAATTTTTGATGTAAGAAGGGATGAGNNGGGGGCATGTAAGGATGTAAGGGAGAATGATAAATTTTGCACCATTTTTGTTTATAAACATCACGCGACTTACTTTTCGATTTCCTGAAAGTTAACACCCAAAGAATTATTTACGGTATACATCCACATTAGATTTCTGTATTTGATTGTATCTTTTTTTTTGTTTCAGGTAAACATGCCCGTTCGTAACATCATCAATTATCTAAACTTTAACAGAACTTTTAACAGAAATAGCAAATTCGTAATTTCATCAGCTATCTAAACTTTAAAACAGGATTAGCAAAGTGATTCTTGCTAAAGAAACTCCGTGAAAGCCTTTCAATTTACCTTACAGCTGCGTCACAATGTCGCGTTAACTACACATTGAGTTTCTAATGGAATGACACGGCGTGACGAAGGTATTGGGCCGCGTGACGAAATTCTGGTTTAATTTAATCGCACGGATATTTAATATTCTGCAAATGGTTCGAGATATATAGGATGACCTTGTAGCAATGGATTCCGGGTTGAATTCTAGGTCGGGTTATTTGACTGATAAGTGTGTGTTTTTGGATCCTCGTTACTCAGTTCTCAGCTCTAATTTACTTCTTATTCTTTTCATTTTTCTATGTCAAAAACCGAATCGTTAATATTCAATAACTTTTCAATCTCACCTATAATGGATTCATCGAACTTATGGCCAACCCATTGCCATTTCTGATGGCTAATTTTGCGAGATATATACATATATTACTCCTGTTCGTCTATACATATATTTTATCATTATAAATGCTATGACGTGGAGAAACCACTGGCTCTGTCCATAGCATATTACGTAACTTTGAGGTTATGTAAGTTAAAGGCAATGGTAAAGTACTACGTCACAGATGCGTATATCACGCACTAAGTTAGTTTTGATGACAAGATATGACACATTTTCCTGAACACGGCCCATTCGAGTTCGTTTGTATAGTAACGACATATTACTGTACCTAAATACATTTGTTGGGATGTGGGATTTCTGAATATTACAAAAAACTGAAGCGTCTGAAGTGAAATACAGGAATACAACATGTTTCATCAAATGTGTTAGACACATGTTGTATCCATAAACTTAACTAGTATAGGAGCTAAATTTCATATCCTCTTACCAAAATGTTATATTGTGGTATCCACACTGCCGTTAAAGCTGCTGTTTCTATTGTCCATAACAATAATTTACTCCTACTTATAACTATTAGTAGCAAGCTATTTGTGTCATTTTATTTGTTAAAATTACAGAAATTCATATAAAAAATCAGATGGCTCAGAATAGGGCAAAGTGAATCCCATTCAGGGGAAGCTTATGCCGGCAGTGGAATTTACAAGGGTACGAAAGAAGACAAATAACATCAGTCAGTGACAAAAGCGCCAAGTTTAGAATTTTGCCCGTATTAGATGTTCTTATTATTGAAAACTTAATTTCACGTTTTTTCATTGATCACATGCACTTAATGTTTTAGGTTTCATAAAGGTGGTAGAATAAAAGGAGATCTGAAAATCTCGGAGAATTTATTCGTGTATTGATAAAGATCGGCCTGTACGTTGGAGTGTGGAATAGCGCACGGTTTTGCGCTCAATTATGTTACAGTAAAATAAAAATATGAAGTAATAATAATGTTACGTGTCAGGATCCGTAGGCTCGTAAAAATGCCACAATCGTTCCGCAGAGACTTTATTTTACTTCAACCACACTGCACAATCACAGTTACACTCGTAGATCGCAGGTATTCGCTTCGTAGGGAGAGAACTCTTCGTTTCGTATTCGAAAACCGAATGCCCCGTGGGCGACCCTGCCCGCTATTTATACCGATTTCCAGGCTTCCAGATTTTTCCACGCCCTACGTTGAAATAAATGATAACAACAATAATTCCCGGAAATCGACATAACAATAGGGGGTCAGGTAAACACCCTCATTTCGGCCCTCATGTACGCCAATTTCGCCCCTTTTGCCTAAGGCATACGGGGCAGATCGGCCTGAAGTGACCCAGGTATTTTTTATTACTACCTGGGTTTCTCTTTTATTGCCTCCATTGTTTGTCTCCGTAACGGTCGGTCACCCTTCCAGGAACTTCGTAAGCCTGCCGACTTCGAGAAGCTTCGTAACAATATAAATAAATAAACGTTTAAATACACTTCCACGCTAGGATTCCCTGTGTTGCGGGTGGCATGCACATACACAAATATGACATCACAAACACCCATGATCCGAGAACAAATATTTATCTGTTACATAAATGTTTGTCCCGGCCGGAAATTTTTAAACATTTTACTTTTACAGTAAATGTCTTTCACTAAGGCTAAGTACGTCATCAGTTTTCAAAATGTTATATTTGTTTCCTGAATTATTTGATTTGATAATGTTAATAATTTTCGAAATTAAATAAATTTTTGCTTTTTTTTGTAAACAATATGTATTTTTTTGTATAAAATGAGTTCCATCAACATGCGGCACAGGTCCATATAGTTCGATCCTGGCACTATGGTGCTAGATCCGATTCAATTAATTTGGCTGTTCTCTACAAATTAGTCATTCTTTTAATAAAGTAACTACGTTTCTAAATAAGTGTTTTATTCTTTTGAAATATTTTTGGCTTTCTTCTATATGTGGCTTACAATGAAGAATATTGTATTGAATATTTTGTACGAGAACTCTCGGGCTATTTTGATTTTGATCTCAAGACACGCATTCAGTGTAGGTGTCTCGCTAATAATACTCCGTCTGATCGTACCGTACACAGTAAATTATATTCATATTTGGATCCATACATACTACAGTTACAAATATCCAAAAGCTGCAGACTGTTACCAGCAAAATATACCAGCAAGTGGATGTGGCATGCATATTCGTTTCTTGTATATTCATGAAAAATTGTGAGGGTGGGCCTCAACAATTTTGAGGTTGAAATTATTTCCAATTTGGTAATTATCAACACAATACATTTTTTTTTGGTACCGGTGAAAATATAACTATAGGTATATATGCTGTCTGTCACACTCCACATTCTCTGTACACAGGTACTAAATATATCGTTTATTTGTTTAAATTTTGGTACACATAAAGGTGTGTTTTAATGAATGACGTATATAGAATTTATTGGATGAATTCTACTACTACATAAAACAACTTGGAAACAAAAATATTGTACGTCTTAGTAATGGATTTAAAAAAATTATTAACTCAATGAAGCATGAATAAGTTAACTTACAAATAAATAAGCAGATCTAACCAAATGCCCTGTACATTCATAAATCAGCGTATAAATTTATTTATTCTCTTTGTACTTCGTGAGAATACACTGGCAGGAACGTTATAGTCAAAAAATTGAAGCGTAAAATTAGTGTTGTCTTTTAGGTTTAGTCGTGTGGTTTGTATTTTTTATTTCTTTGTCTCTATTCAAGTTGTAGGTGAAAACCACGCAACAAATTGACATGATGGGTAGGTACATGGCATATTTATTTAATTCAACAGACTCAAAACAGCTAAATTTCTGTGACCGAAGATAGTTTACTACTCTTAATACTTTCTACGCTGAACTCCAAAACCCGACTCTTAAATGACAGAAGTGCCTGTTTTGATGATGTTTATTAATTTATCGTAAGAAAAGTTTTAGAATATTGTTGAAGAAAAAGTTCATGATTTTAATATTGGATGTAACCTTGATTAGTTTTCATTGTCGTATCTTTCTAGCACTCCTTCAAATTAAAAATTATCTAATAATTTATAAATATACTTATGTTATATGTATGTATTTTTTTGTTTCTGCGACCGATTTTAAAAGGTGCTTAACACTCAGAAGAAACGGCGAAAGAAACTCAGCACATCAATTACAAAGTAAGTTTTAACGGCGCGGATTGCATTGGATTCGGTTGCGGCACTATTATTTGCAGACGCCCTTGTCATTTACATCGTCATCTATACCATAATACTTTTTACCTACAAGCTGTGGTTTAACACGTCACTCAAAATTTCCAACAGATTAATCAATATATTAACTTTGGTACCAAATTGTAAAAACGATAACCGAACCCCATAAAAGAATGATTTTGAGGACCATCTGAAGACGTAATAAGATTATACTCCCAACTCCGAATCGTATACTACACGGGTAGGTAAGAACTATTAATATACTTAGGGCCATTTTCTCGAAGAGAATAAATGAGGCGTTCTCTATAAAAGAAAACTATATTGATCTTACACGGACTTTATCATATCTGTGTTGTATAAAATATATGATGAATAAACGAATTCAGGCTATTTTAAAGTGTAAATTTAAACTAAAGTTTACTAAAACGTATCCCTACTTTTTTCGATTAAATACAAATTACTTATTTATATTTATATCAGTTGCATATAAAGTAGTGCGCATTCATAAAGTTGAAGTAGTGAAAATGATTATTTTCCGCCTCCCTATTACATTGACAATTGAAATAACACTCAAAGGCACCAAATGAAATTACAAAACCACCCCCAGGGGCTATTAGAACGCCAAAATAATTTATTTCCGCACAATATCAGAGAATTCCGAAGTATAATTAAGTTTCATGCGCCTTTTAAGACCGCGTAGGGTGAACTTTATATGTAGTTAGGCGGCTTGCAAACTTCGCAACTTGGAAGCAGCAAATTTAAGTATGTACTTCGAATAAAAATAAAATCTTAATTTAATACTACCACGTACGTACGCTCCTTTTTACGTAAATGAGTATTTTGTAGTTACTTTTAATATAACTCCACAAAAATAAGTATCGTTATATTCAAAGTACAAATTCCTGAGTTTCATTATTTTAATACCCAGGAAAGGGTTTTAGGTAATACTACCAAATGCCCTCGTTTCGCTTCGGAAAAACTACCTTACGCTTAAAGATAGCATCTGCATTTTTCTGGGTTTTTCTCGTTCTGTGAATTACAAAGACATAAATTAATTAATAACTTTTTTATTCATAGACGGATTGCAATGAAACAAACTTAAAGTTATTTTAGGTGATGCTTACTGCAATACATTAGTGAAAACCAGAACAAAAACGGTTTAGTCGTTCCTGAGATTGGCACGAACAAACGCACAGACAAACAGACAAAAATTCTAACAACTATTGTTTTGTGTTCTATTGCCTTAATAAAGGCCCCTAATAATATTTTTTCTCATATATCGTTCATATACAGAAAGCGGTCAGTTAGAATTTTATATATGTTTAGATTTAAACAAAGTAAATGTGTATCGTCCACTTATTATTCCGGGAAAGATATTGTTAGCACTTATTTTAAAAACGTCTCGATATTGAGCTCAGTGCAGGTTTATATTCCTTAAGAGAGTCTTATATTATTTATCATCGTGTTTGCAAGATGTCAAATAATTTGCTGTATTGAACGTTTATTGAAAGGTTTTTTTGCAAAATTTATTACTTTTTAATTTAAACGAAGTACTTTGTCTGAATATTTTTTGTAGTTGGTATAGACTGTAAAGCGTTGAGTTACTGTGCTGGGGATAAAGGGGCTAAAGTATAAGACGTCAGTTTGTACTTATACAGAGTCCCCTGAGACAAGTCAAGGGTTTTGCGGAGGCACCGGTGCGTTCTTATGATATCCCCGGGCTTTTCTATAAGTGCTGCTAAGGAGGTTTTTCTCAGGCGTAAATTCCAGATATCTTGGTAAATCCCTTCTATATGTGCAGAAGATTGTCCATCTGATGACTAAATATAGTACTTTTACGAAGGTTGGCGAAAGATCGGCAGAAAATAATAAAATCCAGAACGAACGGAATAATACGCAATCAACGGAAACATAAACAACATGGAAGCGAAGAGTTTTCTCTAGAAGCGAAAAACCTGCGATCAACAGGGAGGGCTAGTACACTATTAACTAGTGTTGGAGTACGTTGGTAACAGTGAAATAAAGTTTTTCAGAACTGTTTTGGTGTTTTCCCGAAGCCATGAATCCTAACACGTAACAATATGCAAATTCATAAATATTTTACTCAACAAAACCAGAAAAAAATTATGACATTATGTAAGTCGGCCACTATCGCCTATGGACACAGTAACTATAGAGGAGCCGTCAATGTATCGCCAGCCCTGAAGAAAAAATCTTATAGACAGAAAAGAAAAAGAACGTTTCAGATGAGAGCTCATACTCCAATTTGAACGTACGTGACTGGAAATATATTTTAAATGAGATTGTGAAGAATGGCCACAAATCGTGGATGGTATAATCATAAAGGAAAGTGACGTTTCTCGAACCGTTATTAAGTCAGTGAAACACTTAGTGAAAGCTTATATCACCGCAAAGTATTTTTACTTGTCAGCGACTCATAATGCGTAGACGACTCGGACTGTACCTAATCACAAAAATACGTCTAGTTATATTATTTACTTACAATTTGGTGTAGTTACAAAAAGAAAAATATTCGATATTAAAGCACAAAATTTGGTAAAACTTACATGAGATAAGTAAAGACGGTAGCAGGAGATCAGAACTCACGCTTGGTAATTTATATTAAGACACCTGTAAAAAGACGCTTCTCGCCGTCTCCTTGAGGTTTTTTCCTCTGCATGCTCGTACCGAACACCCAACTATTTACATTAAATTTCGAAGTACTCCGGAATTGCAGGAGACCATTCCAATACAAAATTAACAAGTACTGAGAGCGTCACTTTGGGTAATCGAATTACACGCCGCAATAGTCCCCGTAATTGTGAATGTACACGGGTTATGGGAATCAGTCCATACATGGGAGCTCTCTTCTCTAGCAGTGGTTTGGAAATCGATCGTCCGCATCGAGTTTGAATCCTGCATGCACCTCTAATTTTTCAAATTATGCTCGTATTTCATACTAATTATCACTGGCTTCGGCTCACGAAAAACGGTTAGTTTCCTTTAGGCAATCATCGTGAGGAAATCTGCATACTTAAGAGTCCTTCATAATATTATCAAAAGTGTGTAAAGTCTGCGAATCCGCAGTGTGATAATTGTGGGCTGTAATGATGACATGTGTTCTCATCCGAACTTTTTAGGTCGCGTAAGGCGTTATGCTGCAGGTAGCTGACGATCATTTTTAAAATAATAGTACCATAATGACCTGTCACAAAAACACGACGTACAGGAGCAGAACGCGTTACTCATGCCTAATATCCATCCCCAAACGAACGCTTGCGGTAATGTCTGTCATCGACTAATACCGGATGTTGCATCCAGTGTCTGTGACAGACCTGAACATCATGGCGTTTAATTTGACGTCTTCTGATAAAGAAGAACAGTGAATTGTAAACAATTTCCTGAACCTGATCCACCTCAAAGAGAGATAGATCCATTTGTTGGTTGAATGACAAGTTCTTGCTATGTCAGAGTGGTGCTTGACGAGTGCAGTTTAAATCAGTGGTAAAAAGAAACATAAAAATAATAACTTTTTATAAAAGTCTTGTGCTGTTGTTACTTATGTTTCTTTTTGAGCTGGCTATATCTATTGTATCTATTCAACTACTGTGAGCTTGTTATTAACAGGTCATAGGTTAATAGGTGATGGGCAGCAGGACATAGGTTTCTTCGGAGAATCTTTCACCACACTGCTCCAGTATGAATTGGTTTGGTTTGTTGTTGTTTGTTTGGTTTTTTGGATCATGACTAATCAAAGTTTCAGCAGTCTCTATGCCAACCGAACGTCTCCTATATAGCTTATAAACTATAGATTTTGCCACTAGCGGTCATCCATTACCAGTCGACCGCATCCTTAGTTGCTAAACTCGGATGATCACATTCGATAGACACAAAGCCGCTACGATCGCCTTCAAGTACTACGAATTACGTCATCCTCATACAATAACACATGCCCGCATTGCCTCAACATGACCAATCGCACTGCACAACAAACCCTTTTAAATTACCCACTGAGCTCTAATATAACGTTTGTAGTAATAAAATTTCTAACTATATTAGTCTCATTAACTAAACGGAAATTTGGCTATATTTATTATCTGGAAACGTTAATTTAAGTGTACAATGGTCGCGATACCGTCGCTACAAATTACGATTTTTTCAACATCGCACGGCATCGGATTGTGCGCGGTAACCTCAACGTCGTTTCTTCACAAATTATTTCGCTTCGCTGGGGGAATAAATTTCAGTAATGTATGTGTAGTATGTAATATATGTATATACAATACTATTTCCACGGTACAATCGATATATGAACCATATTTAATTACAAAATTTCCAGCTTTTTGAGCCTTTAAAATCAATAAGTACTAAAGTTCAGAACTGGTGAGTTTTGGTCTGAATATAAAGGGAGCTAAAGTCATTTCTTAAACGCTGGTCAAATGCGATAAAGAAGACTTCATAAGGATTTAAAACCTTTGTGGTCAAATGTCAAGCTTTGACAAGAGCAATTATAAAGTTAGCAAAACTCACAAACATTAAAATAAAATATGAATCATAATAAAATTGTGATGACAAAATGTCCACTTTAAACGGAATCCACGGGTTTTTTAATTTTTTTTTAACCGTCTGTAGACTTCTTTAACTTGCCATTTGTGAAAGCTTCGCGGACTCGAAAAATTACTTTAAAAGGAACCTTCAGAATGAACGGCTGGTCCTATTATCCAGTTAATATCGAATTTGTCACGAACTTGCACGGCACAATCGGGCTTGTTAACATGAATTTCCTGAATTAAAATCTCAGGGTCTGATTATATGTATGGGAACAAAAAATGCTACCCCTCATCAGATTAGAATAATCCATCGGTGTTTTAAGCTATTTGCTCTCGGTACTGATCCCAATGCAAAGACATCATTGGCGTATTTGTGTCGAGCAGTCATCGTGCCATAATGCTGAACTGTTGATGAAAACGACATTGGCTCTTAATGATTACGACTTAGGGGATGGCAATGAGAGTAATTGACAAAAAATACTTAGTGACGTTTATGATCAAATACGTAATTATCATTTCATACAACAAACATCAGTATGTACCGCATTTAATAATAAAATTTTATTCAAATTAATTTTCGCATTTTATTATGATGGTTTAGTTTAATTCGGTTTGGTTTTTTTTTATTATTTATCGTATGGTTTTAATGGAATCTATAAGTGGAATATAATGGAACACAAACCCCAATATATGTCAATATCAAAATATCGAAAATCATAAACATGATTTTCGGCTACTATTCTCTGATTCATTACAGCTGACACGAGTTCGTGTGGGTGTCACGAAATAATAACCTGGACGACACACTCGTAATATTTATAGAGTCATTTGATTATTTATTTGCTAATGGAATTGTAATGTGTACCTATTGATGGATAGTTCGATCTAGATTATAGATTATTAGTACAATGTCTTAGTATCTTATGTCGCGTTGCGAATTAATTGTTTATATATAAATATGCTGACACATCCGCCAGAATAGCTAGTGTTTTAGACTTGGTTTTTGGAACCATACTAATTATTGTGGTTTTAAGTTTTACTCGTTATAATTATCGCTTTCAAAGATATATAGATACGATTTATTCGTAATGTTTACAGTTTTCAAATTTATACAACTTTAAACACATGTTATTGACTTATAAAAACATTACAATTATACCAACCACAACAAGACGAAAATACTAAATGCAAACATTACGAATCGGATGCTGCTGAGCGTTATGCTGGTAATGAGGAGACAGCCAGCGGTGATCTTCCGTGACGTCCGCTAGATGATGTCACGGAACATATTTTACGCATATTTTACAAAAGTATAATAAACGAAGTGCATATCATTAATAAAGTTTACAGTAATACAAAACGGAAAGACACTAAAAATAAAGACATTATCATCGTTGTTCGTTTATTACAAATAATTCCGTAACGTTACATTGTTAGGGTCTCGTTTTCATCACGCGGTTCATATTTACTCAATTTTAATCTTTTCGGTGCTTTTTTATGTAACTAGTCCACAAAAGAAGAGAGGAGCCACCTGTTGTTAAGTGATCACTATAGCCCATAGATTTCAGTTTCTCCGAAGACATCACCGAAGTGTTGCCAGCCGAACAAAGCAGGGGCCCCGCATTATAACTGGCTCTTAGTCACTGCGACTGGAACACGTTTGAGATATTTTACGGTCGATTTTTTAGAAGGAGAATTGTAGGTAGCCAGTCGGGCAAGTACCACCAGAATTAAATTGACTGGTACTGAGTCCAACGACCTCCAAAAGGACGGACCTATTTCAACAGTATTTCATTAATTCAGCAGGATACAACACGAACAGGGGAGGTTGGCTTAGATTCAAAGGCGGATGAAGCTCCTTACACCTTAAAGTTCATCTAAAACAGTTCTTTAAATTAAAAAATTACTACTTGCAATAACCATAAAAACATCTATTACTAAACTCTTAATAGAACTTCCATGTTAAAAAAAATTACTAATTCCACGTAAATAGGAATATTTTATTTCAAATACAAATTATTCTAGATATAACTTAGAAATAAGTATACCAAGTTTGAACTAAATCTGTTTAAGAAACAGACCGACGGGTAATGATTCCATACGCATTGTAAAGATATATGCGTATTTCAAAATATATAATTTTCTGCTTATTACAGTTACCTTTGACATATAACAATATCATCCGAGAATATTGCCGCACCAGGTCAAACCACGTGAGACCACGTGAAGGTTTTATTAAGCCATATTTCTCCTTCGAGGCCAATAAGTTATCTAATGAGATCAGAACGGACCTGAGAATCTAGTTTACAACGCCGATATTGGGAAGAAACTAGTACAAATATATCGGTATAGTAGTAAAATCGTATTTTCCATGGCTCAATATCAAGTGGTTGTCCCTTCAGGGATACCAGAGCAATTCCCTGTATTTTCGAATCAGTACATTTAATTCGTCTGTTGTAATAAAACTTGATGAAGATTTCAGCAAGTATTAGAAAAGTAACAATTTCCATTTAATAATTATTTCGCGACTAAGCAACTGGAATTTATAACAACATGAAATAGGAAGCAAATAAACCGAATATTAGGAAAAAATATTTAAATTACATTAAATTTAAAATGCAACTCACTGTACAATAGACGTAACATAGATATGATGAGATTGAATTACACAAAACTTTGTGTTTTACTCGGGTTTAGTTGTGTATAGCTTGACTTTTAGCTTGTTAGTTAATACAATTTACTAGTACGAATGTCGCTGTGTAGCTAGTGGCCGAACTACCGCAATAGAAACACCTCAACGTCATGAATTCGGGCCAAATAAGCCTTAAATATAAGATAACTTGATATTATTCGATTTGCTTTTGCTTCTATCTCATGGATCACATCTGAAGTGGGAAACCAATAATGAGATCTCATAAAACCTATTAGTAAATTACCATCTCATATCTTGAAATAGGACAAGTATATATTATTCAGAGTTCAATCTGGAAGTTTCGAGAATCGAGCAAGACAGGCTCCCCGATGCCATTCGCTCATTAAATTTGGACCTCCTGAGAGCAAAGTTATATTTGTACGAATTCGTTTAAGTGAAATCGATATTGCCACTTACATTCATTATATCGTTAAGTAATTAACTTGTGTATTAGCCTAAAGAAATAAGTGTTAATAAGTACCTACTCAGTTCTCAAACCATACTTATAGGTCAGCTTCAAACTTTTGTTTATTCAAATTAGTCAGCGTTTTAAAGTTTCATATTAATATTATGGTATACTGGTGCGTTAGTAAAATAAATATGAATATATTATTATTATTTATAACAACAAAATAGATGTAGTATTTTTTAATGGCGGTAGAATCCCCTAAACGTCGTCAAAACAACCCATAATGTCTCACTGGTGGGCTCCGGACTCCTTTCACAATGAGGGCTCAAGGCCATAGTTCACTAAGCTCGTCAAATGCGGTCAAGATTATATCTCACACATAAACAGACAGAACAAATAACATATGTATTAAATGCAAATAGTATATGATAACGATTGTGTTAATCTATAATATCTAGACGGTGATATTAAACCTATATTGTAAATGGCTATAGGTGGAATATAAAATAAAACTGTAATGAGGCCTTGTCTGTATATTTAATATTTTTCATTTAATTTTAATCTAGTTAAGATTTATTGTTGATGAAAATATATTACCTTGATTTTATATGGCTGACTATTTTTCTGTGCACATATCATGCAGAAGACACTGTACATATTTATTGATATTTGTAATTCATAGTATGAGTGTATTTACAATACTTTTATTCCAAAGCCAGGGATCTATGCCCGCGCAATAGGAAATAGAAGCTGTTAAATAAAGTTTCGGTAGCTTTTCTGCATCTATTGTTATAGTTAAATATGTTCCTTTATTTTTTTTACGTGGGGAAACCCTCATGGGTTCCTCGCAGCCGCGGGGGTGACTGAGAGGGTATGCCGGACTCCTACCGGCTAAAACCCCACGGTGTTCCCCTGAGCGCCCTTTGTCGGGACTACGGGTACGCTCTCGCATTCTTCCGCGGTCCCGACAGCGTTTGCTCTTTTACACAGCCCGACTCTGTGCGGGATGAATCTGGAGCTACTTCATCCCTCCGTCTTTGAGGTGCACGCGGGAACACCGTGCGCATCACCTCGAGGCTCGTTTCTTTCGGCGCAGGACACCCCCCTATCCTACGCCATAGCCTCTGTTATGGGGGTCGGAGATGGGTGTTGGTGCCTCTTCTCCTACGCCCGGTTCGCCGGCTGCGGATTTGGAGGTAAGAAGTATTTTCTCTCTCCCTTTCCGCAGCCTCCTTCTGCGTCATGACTTCTTCGCAGAAGAACACTCCGAGTTTCCACAATCTCTCGTTCTCCACCATAGCTTTCACCAAAGCAACGACCGAGAGGTCGTCCCCCATAGCAGCGACGAGTTCACGGCGCTGATTGTCCCATGCTGGGCACACCTCTAAAGTGTGCTGCGCCATGTCCTCGTCACAACTACAATGGTGACACTGGTTGGTCGGCTCTCTTCCGGCTATACGGCACAGGTACTTTCCGAAGCATCCATGTCCGGAGAGCACCTGTACGAGCCGGAAGGTCAATGACCCATGCCGCCTGTCCATCCAGCTCTCTAGAACGGGACGGACAGCCTCCACAGTCCAGAGGCCGGCCTTGGGTTCGGCCAGCCTCTCCTTCCATTTCTGTCGTGTCGAGCGTGGAACTTCCGCACTTCCATCTCTCTCGGCGTTGGGTGTTCCTCCCGAAGTCGGAGGCCTGAGCGCCACTGGTACAATGACGCAAGTGCCTCGGCCTCCAGATCCCAAGGAAGGCACCCCGCCAGCACGCATGCTGCCTCAAATGAGATGGTGCGATATCCACGGATGACCCCGACAGCCATCACCCTCTGTGGTCTTTTCAGGAGGGTGACATTTGCTTTAGTCAGGGCCTCCGCCCATACGGGAGCCCCGTATAGCGCCATGGATCGCACCACGCCCATATACATATAGGCGGCGGGTAGTCGCACCGGGCCCCCCGAGGTTGGGCAGTAGTCGCTTGAGAGCAGCGGCTGCTTCCATTAACCGGGGAGCCAAGCGCGTGAAATGCTCGCGGAAGTTCCAGCGGCTGTCGAGGGTCAGTCCCAGATATCTCATATTTGACCTAACCTCGACAAGGGTATCACCGACTATTATATGGGACCCACGTGGCGGTGCTCTCCTTGACCCGTGAAAACACAGGGCCTCAGTTTTTTTGCACGCCAACTGGAAGTTAAATATGTTCGTAATTCAAATTCCTAATTTAGTGAGTAGAAAAATCTATAACGGAAACAATAACTATGAAACAACAATCATGAATGGGAAACCATTAAATTTATTAAATGACTGATGAAAATTAATAACAATTGTTCATCCCAAACAATTGCAATTTGTAAATCTACGGCTTAGGTTTTATGAATGAGCCCACAACAATAGTTGTTGGAAATGTTATCTCTTTGTCTGAGCGTTTGTTCGCGCTAATCTCAGAAACGGCTTGTCTGATTTCATGACGGTTTTCGTTAATGTATTGCAGTCAGCTTCACTTAAGATATAAAGGTCGTTTCATTTCAATCCGTGTATAAATAAAAAAGTTATGAATTATTATATGTATTTCTAATTCGCACAACAATAAAAAAACACAGTCCTAAAACAATGCAGATGTTATTTCTAAGCGTATGGTAGTTTTTCTTGAAGTTGAAGACACACTTTTGTATAACATTTAATTGATTAGAACAAAATGGACGAAAAATATATTTTGCTGATAATTATCTCGAAAAACAAGTTACTATAACCGTGAGTAAAATAAAAGAAAACAGAAAATAAACGGCTTAAAAATATTCACCCTCCTCAAACATAAATGAAATGAGGTTTTGTTTGATGACAGATTATCCTTTACAATACTACATACTAGAAACTAAATTATCACCGAATATGCATTTCACATATTCCGATTCCGCTGCAGATTCGGGGATCCAGTAAGATGTTGGCCGCTCGCTTCCAATTTGGTCGCAACGCATCGGTAATTGATACCTTTGTTATTACAGACGTGCATTGGCCGCGGTAACTACTTACCAACTGGTGACCTGTCTGCTCGTTTGTCGTCTATTAACATAAAAAAAGAAAAAGCAAAATCTGTCATCGTTTATTCAAATGTTGCAGAAAACCATTACGAAGGATAAGAGAGGAAATCTAACACTTCATTCAACTTCGACATCTGAGCCCAAAAGAAGGTTTCCATTAGGCAGATTCAATTTGTTTGAATCGTCCGCGCATCGAGGGAAATGAATTCGTTACTTACACCAAATTGCCACTTTGTTCTGTGGAACAATTTGGATGATAACCGGTCAGCTAAATGGCACAGCATTCTAATTGCGGATAAGTGAAACGTGCTAGATCATATCTTTCATCAGAAAATGAAGTAGTTAGTCGATTGGTGTAAGTGGAAAACGAAATAACGAATGAACGGCGTAATATAAACAACGCACAGCTTAAAGCAATTAATTTAGGAGCATGAAATTTTGCACAGGAATACCTTATGTGATTGAGATGTGCACCACGAAATTTATTTGACAAAAGGATAGTTCTTGATACCTTGTGGTTAGACAGTGCCTTCAGACTCTCTGTGTTTACTAATAAATAAGTACCTTATAAGCCGAACACGCAAGCCTCGAAGTGCAACATGGAAACAATATCTGACGGAGAAGATGATGATTTTGGCACTCTTACCATATTATTTTCACTGATACTCTGATGCTCTTTCACCGCTTGGCAATAAGGTAAATATCATTCTTTGTTCTCTTCAAAAATAGAGAAGTAGCACAGAAAACTTATTTAATTTTTGGTCTGAAAATGTATCAATAAGTTAAATTCGACACGTTCTGTTATGTACTGCTATAGTTCTGTTATTTATTTTATTTAAATTGTTTCTACGTTCTAGTAGATTGTTATTAGCAAATCGGTTACTTTGTTGATTCATACAATACCTCTGAGTAACTTGAACTTGCTTCGTGTCTATCGGCTACAGTAACCATTTAATATCCAACGAACGTAAACGAGATTGTTTTTAACGAAACATCTGGTCGACTATTAAACCGTTACTTATAAAACAAGGATTGGACTGATGGGGACAGTGCGATAAAGGACCAATTTAAAATCAACGTGAAATAGAAACTTCCAATGGGTATCTGGTGATTTACCTCCCGTGACTTCACCTTCGCTACTTGCGAATAGTACTAGTAACTTGATAAGACTCCGCTCAGATCCAAATCAAACATTCTGAAATCCAACATTGATTAACCAAAAGCAATTCTAATAACAAATTGCAAAGTTTATATTGTGATGTTTGTATGTCGATTGTTGGATCGTTTTGATTATGGGGCTCGTTGTAGCGTGCAACACGCAAACCGAGTGCATAGACGAATGGTTGCATCGTTGTGATGTCGGCCAATATCGATTCAGCGATTCCAATATAATACGCAATTATGCATTGGCATTAGATAACATCGTTTCTTTACTCCATAATAGCACAGATATTACATTAAGATTAAATAGATTTTTAACACAAAACTAAATTTTATCTCTCCTTTCGTCGTAAAGATAAAATGGATATAGATATATCTCGCTGATTCTCTTCGTATACCATGCTCCGTGAACTAGGTTTTGGTTCATAAATATAAATATTATGAACTATAATATAAGATAAGCATTATTCTGTTTTTGATTCGGAATATTTTCACAATGAAAAATGAATTTTCTGAATTCGGCCTTGGTTATGTCAATGTGTAAGTTGAAGTCAATGTGTGCGAATTTACCCATGTAATTCCTTATCATAATCACTTGCTGTGTTTCATGAAACTATATTAATCTGCTTATCCAAAGTAGAATTTATATTTATTATGTTATTATTATGCTACACCTATGCTTACCATTATTTATTAATATCTATATCGTTAATAGAAAACCAAGAATCACCGAAACGAGGCAGATATTAAGTTTGTTCGATTTTACTACAGAATTATAAGTTTGCGTTCCTTGCGGAAAGCTTTAGTTACTACCCCTCAATAATAATTAAAATTTAGACTTACTTCGCAATTTAGACGAATAAAGTTCTTTACAGATAGCCATAATTGCTTTACACTCGATGTAATAAGTATAAGAAACGTGTTTATTTTATACTTTTACAATACAAATATGTCAAACATGCTGATTTTGATGCTAAATAATTTAAATTGATTTGATAATGGTTGCCTTATTATATTATTATTTGCAATAGTAACAATAGTATTATTATACGGTCTGACTCATATTGCCTACAATAATTACACTGACCAAATGTTCATAATAAAGTTCTGCTACTCATAAAATTAATATTAGATATGAAAGTTACATTCCTTGCTCATAATTTTCATATTAATTAATTATTTCATATTAATTCTAACTAATATAGTAAACCAGTCTAAAGTGGACCCGAAATATTTTTCTCTTATCTTGTGGTTTTCCCTATGGGGTATCTGTTTTCTAATTACTTAGACATTAAGAGGTTATGCCCGCCTCGTGTATTAATTTAGGTAAGAACACAGAGTAAAATTCGGCGAAAGTTTCTTTTCTGACACCAACAAATGAGCATAGCCAGGTCAGTTTCTTAGTAAGTAATAAACATTCACTCACTTATTAACCTCCCCACCCGCGACTTGGATTCCCTGTATTGTGTCAACAACACAAACATCCATGATCATGTTGTGACATTTACCTGTCACAACATTGTCTGTCCTAGCCGGGAATCGAACCGGGACCCCTTTCTAGCGACTGGGTTACTACATACTGGGCTATGGGGTCGTTAATCACGGGGGTCTCATATAAAATTTAAGATAACATCATTGTTAGCCTGCAGGACAATGGTAGTCTAGTGGTTAAAAAATAGGTCTCCTATATGGGAGACTCTAATGAGTATTACAAATTAATTATCATTTGCTTCGGTGAAGGAAAATATCGTGTCGAAATCTGTTCTCCATAATGTTTTCAAAGGTATGTGAAGCCTACCAAACCGCACTTGGCCTGCGTGGCAGACTATGGCCTTGAGCCCTCATTGTGAGAGGACATCCGAGCCCAGCACCCATGCAGCATATGAGACCCATAAGTAGTGGCCATGTTTCGCTTCCGTATGTCATCACTGGCAATACACACTGGTCAAATACTTTCGTCTTGAGACACTGCGGAAGCTTGGACGCGAAGATTTTCCGTAATTTCCCGAACGCTGCCCATCCATAATAAGATAATAATACTTATATAATAAGTTCAGGATCTTATAATAGACATTTTAAATGGTAAAAGACTAAGTTTACCTCTGTAGTTTTATTAACCAATGTCGCCTAATTAGGACTCACTGGACGGTTGTTTGTAATATGCCCAGCTAATTGGGATGCAATAACGGGTCTGGTCTTTCCAACTATATTTGGTTTTGTTCGAGTTTCCCGTTTATTTAAATAGTTATTTATTTAGATCCTATGTCATTGTCGAAACGTTTCATCCGCTCGTTGACCGATGGCTTGTATTTTCAATCGTGCAGGAGTTGTCGGTACTCGGATGGGTAATCACTAGTAGCAAAACATCTTCAGAGAATATTAAGTTGCCGTTTTAGGGTGTCGTAGTTAAATAGCAGTCGCCTAGATAGGTCTGAAGCCTT
Source organism: Megathymus violae (assembly GCA_003671415.1). Classification (NCBI taxonomy): domain Eukaryota; kingdom Metazoa; phylum Arthropoda; class Insecta; order Lepidoptera; family Hesperiidae; genus Megathymus; species Megathymus violae. The sequence continues at coordinate 1,911,095 of PDGT01000011.1, read as the reverse complement.
CAGATGACGTAATACCTTTCAAACATTTATCAATAGTAGCCTAGAATGTTTCTGCCCCGGTAATTTTTTCTAATACACCTGCTAAAGTAACTTTGTGTTTTGAGCAAAAAGTTTGTCAGGTAACGAGCCCTAAGAAGCTCATTACAACTCCGACTGACTGATTTCTATTGCAACTTTGGTGTTTAATGTCATTTGGTCTAAATCTGTCTGGAATTCGGGGTTCCTCTTAATTAAAAATGTTCTATTTTTAGCGAAAAATAAGGCTTAGATAAACCAGCCGTGATTTTTATGTCGGTGAACTCGAGACCTTTTTCCAATCCTGCTCACACATTATTTCTTTGAATTTAAGTGACTATTTAGCATTATAAGACCGCTTGAAGGTGCATGGTTCTGTTAGTGGTAATCTGCCCTCCAGCTATCAACTATGCCCAAAGTCGCTTAAATTCGTCAATCGTTTATAAATATTTCGGTAGCAAAAAAATTGGGTTGTGAATGCTTTAACTTACGCACACGTATTAGAAATTAATTGTCACTTGTACTAAAAAAGAGAAACATCGTGTGGCAGATTGACATATACTAGAACCAGAACTTGACGAACATGTTAAATTATGGTCTTCACCGCTTACTTTTGGGTTGGACCTTGCGCCCAACTGTGGGACTGTTAACAGTTAAGATGATGACAATGATGACCCTGACAATGATGTCAAATTTACCAATATTATTTACACAATTCTTCAGTAATTAGTAGTACAATAAAAATGCATGAATATTCGATTTGCTTTTGTGTTTTACAATCTTTTCCACCCTTAGATAAGCATAAAATGTTTTGTCTTTCAGTTCCCTTGGCTATAGTGCTGTTGTAATTGACTTAATGCAGAGCTTTTGTAAAAGACCCTTTGTGTGTATTCATACCTCATTTTAGGAATTACAATGGTACAGTTGTCGCTCTACTCAAGTGGATTGCAGGGAACTTTGAAGGATATAAAAAATAAAGTGATTTACTAAAAGCTAGTTAATTTTTACAGGGAATTGAACAAAATAATGTATTAACACTGTAGTGTACTTTCCCGTGAATGCTATTTCTTTGGTCGGTAGGCAAAATGGTTTATGTATAGAGCTTGGTAGAAAAATGATCTCATTATGAGTGAGTTAGGTATAAGTTATGTTAGTAAAGGTCGATAGGAAGATAGATCAGTTGAAACTATGTTCATTTTTAAGCTGTTAGAATCAGTAATAGGAAAGAAAATGAAATTAGCAGAAAATTTACCAATTAGGTTTTGTTCATTGATTTGTTACTAGAATTTTAAGGTTATGTTGGAGGTATAATTACCAAAGCTTGTATTACGGTAGAGCATTAAAATTATGTTGTGAGTAATGATGTGATTGTTCACCGCACTAATCAATGAGTGCTTTTGTGACTTAACTTCAACCAGGTCTGTAGCAATATTTCGTCTAATGGCTGTAAATGGTAAGTGAAACACGAGTGTCTAGTACCAATGAAAATAAAACGGTGCTTGTTAAATTTGATTGTGCAGATATTTGTTTTAAGTATTAATAATAAAGTTTCAAATTAGAATACAATTAGTAACTTCATACCATATAAAGAATATTAACATCCCTTGAGCACTCCTTAATTGAGGACTACACGCTCTGGAATACAAATAAGTATTTGGGACCGAGGTAATGGCCCTTCGAGCAAAGCGCCATCGTTGATCAAGAATAACAGGCATCTTTACCGTAGTTGAGATATTTGCTGAGGACAGATTATGCGCAACAAGTTAATATTGAGAAGGTAACTTGTGGATTTTACCTAATTTTTTTACCTAAAACAAGGTAATGCTTGACAACAATCCCGCCCGTGGTAAGTGGTGATGAAAGTCAACGGTATTCAAAGTCCTACTTAAACAGCTCATTCTGTCTCCTCATTAAGACTCTCACATCATAAGTACACTGATGTAGGCAAACTATTCCAGTCCTTTGCAGTGCGTTTAGCGAATGAAAACGCGAACTGCGTACGTCGGGTTGTGCAATGAAGGAAGAGCGACGGGGAAATTATTTCGTACAATACCTACGCACACTCTCTAAAATGCACCCTATAGAAGACCGAGAGGCTGGATCCCGTGACGTTCTATATCGAGATTGAACGTCAATGAGCGCTCGTTTTTAATATATTTTTTGAGAGTCACAACACAGCAATCTAAGAAAGGGCGTACATACCGCTGGGATGCATAAATATATTTAGAAGTGATTACACATAAAAGAACAAATTTATCTTCAGGTAACCATATTAAACTTTTTGTTTCATGCAGATTGTTATTATATTTTATGTCAGTGGCCGTTAGTATGTAATTACATGGTCAAAATAACAAGATCACAATCTTATTAAAAATTGGCTGTAAACATGTTATTAACTTTTGGGACTAATTAACCCAAGTTTTAATATTAGTAACTAACTTTTTTTAAGTCGCCTACAATATTCCCCCCCC